>JAQBSW010001974.1:0-115698 GCA_029291075.1 Eudiplozoon nipponicum | reverse complement strand
AGCCGGTATTACGCTCTTTAACCACTTTATATATGGTAGAAGAAAGTGGAATAATAGGACGGTAAAATCTCCTAGACGAATGTGAAAACCTGTAATAGTTAAGCTAACATAATCTTACGTCAACGATAATGCGACTTCAATGCTAACTCACACTATATAATATATATACCGAGTCTGTAAAGGAAACTAACACTATGGTTATTGTGTTAATAACTGATACCTTTTTTTGAAATCGATGAGTACCGGATACTAACACTATGGTTTCCGAGTCGGTACATGATACCAGTAAGCACGAAACGAATGTGCATGAGATTATACTTTCCGTTCATGCTGCCTTTGGTTTATCCTTCTGGTCACAACTGAACTAATTTGTAACTAGGTTCGCAAAACCTAATACATACTTGCATATATATTAGTTCTTCGCAACAAACAGTATTTAACTGTAATATATTGAATTGAATGATGTCATGCTTACCGCGAAATGTGATCACTGATATCGATGAAGGCCAGATTGTATGGTTTAACTGGTGTAACATGTGTTCGGATATTGTTGTAATTCTCAATTTGGGTGAACTTTAGCATAAATTTATATCCATCAGTTTGGTATCATGTACCGACTCGGAAACCATAGTGTTAGTATCCGGTACTTATCGATTTCAAAAAAGGTATCAGTTACTAACACAATAGCCATAGTGTTAGTATCCTTTACAGACTCGGTATATATATTATATAGTGTGAGTCAGCATTGAAGTCGCATTGTCGTTGACTTTAGATGATGTTAGCTTCACTATTACAGGTTTACACATTCGTCTAGGAGATTGTACCGTCCTATTATTCTACATTTTTCTACCAAATATATAGTGGTTAAAGGGCGTAATACCGGCTCCTACTGATGAGTCACCAGTAAGTACGAAACGAATGTGCATGAGATTATACTTTCCGTTCATGCTGCCTTTGGTTTATCCTTCTGGTCACAACTGAACTAATTTGTTACTAGGTTCGCAAAACCTAATACATACTTGCATATATATTAGATCTTCGCGACAAACAGTATTTGACCGTAATATATTGAATTGAATGATGTCATGCTTACCGCAAAATGTGATAACTGCTATCGATGAAGTTCAGAATGTATGGTTTAACTGGAGTAACAGGTGTTCGGAAATTATTGTAATTCTCAATTTGGGTGAACTTAAGCATAAATTTATATCCATCAGGTTGGTATCATGTACCGAATCGGAAACCATAGTGTTAGTATCCGGTACTCATCGATTTAAAAAAAGAGGTATCAGTTACTAACACAATAACCATAGTATTGGTTTCCCTTACAGACTCGGTATATATATTATATAGTGTGAGTTAGCATTGAAGTCGCATTGTCGTTGACTTTAGATTATGTTTGCTTCACTATTACAGGTTTACACATTCGTCTAGGAGATTGTACCGTCCTATTATTCCACATTTTTCTACCAAATATATAGTGGTTAAAGGGCGTAATACCGGCTCCTACTGATGAGTCGCCAGTAAGCACGAAACGAATGTGTATGAGATTATACTTTCCGTTCATGCTGCCTTTGGTTTATCCTTCTGGTCACAACTGAACTAATTTGTTAGTAGGTTCGCAAAACCTAATACATACTTGCATATATATTAGTTCTTCGCAACAAATAGTATTTAACTGTAATATATTGAATTGAATGATGTCATGCTTACCGCGAAATGTGATAACTGATATCGATGAAAGCCAGAGTGTATGGTTTAACTGGAGTAACAGGTATTCGGAAATTGTTGTAATTCTCAATTTGGGTGAACTTTAGCATAAATTTATATCCATCAGGTTGGTATCATGTACCGAATCGGAAACCATAGTGTTAGTATCCGGTACTCATCGATTTCAAAAAACGTATCAGTTACTAACACAATAGCCATAGTGTTAGTATCCTTTACAGACTCGGTATATATATTATATAGTGTGAGTTAGCATTGAAGTCGTATTGTCGTTGACTTCAGATTATGTTAGCTTCACTATTACAGGTTTACACATTCGTCTAGGAGATTGTACCGTCCTATTATTCCAAATTCTTCTACCGAATATATAGTGGTTAAAGGGCGTAATACCGGCTCCTACTGATGAGTCGCCAGTAAGCACGAAACGAATGTGCATGAGATTATACTTTCCGTTCATGCTGCCTTTGGTTTATCCTTCTGGTCACAACTGAACTAATTTGTTACTAGGTTCGCAAAACCTAATACATACTTGCATATATATTAGTTCTTCGCAACAAACAGTATTTAACTGAAAGGTTATATTCTTCGAAATATGTTATTTTCACTCATGGCACCGCAGCTAGTTAGTCAGCGACCAAACCGACTACAGTCAGTACTGTTAAAAAATCGAAAGGTAGAGTGGATGTCTGAGAAGTGTATTACTCATGGATATCGCGTACTGGATAAAAGGAAAGCCATGACGATTACAAGATTTCACCGACCGAACAGTTTAACTGCCGTACTGATGGGTGCCAGCTTATATTTTTGATTTGTGGAAGCCATTTCCATTCTTCATTTTTTGTGTTGATATGTAAAGTTTCTTTTTAAAAAAAATTAAATTGATTCAGGCGAAGTTGGAAAAATGATTTATTGATAGTTTTCAGATCTGCAATGCAACTTTTGGTGGTCATCTAGGCAAACAAGGAGACAGTCTAAGAATGCGCTCAACATTGATTCAGATCATGGCCAATATCCTTATTTTCATGTTTAAAAAACCCTGAGCTATTGCACTAAGCAAAACTGAAAAACCGTTAAATTGATGATACTTTTTTTATGTTTTAATAGATGTGTAAATGCGAATTGATGCGCAATTGAAAACGAGGAAGACAATCAATTGTATTTTCTGATGTATTGAGCTAATATAATGCTGATCACAAAATGTGCAGATAAGTCTTCCGAAAGAAAGCATGAACGAAGCTACTGCATCTTGGAATAGAAAGAAATTTTGCGATATAACGTTGTGTGATAGGTCACTGCATCTTTGTTCTCGTGACTGTTTGCATATTATGTTTGATCCACGGTTTCCTTTTGTGGGTAGTCGCTTTGCACTATTATTTACGTAAAGATCTGATTGATCCCGTTTCCAAGTACGCGTACAGTTCGTCTTTGTGGTGGCTGGTTGTCGAGTCGCCCCTTTCCTCCGAAGGCTTCAACATCGTTCATACTAACCACTGGAAATGAGGTACTATCTAATCTTCGTTAACTCGAAACGTTTTTATACCTCATTTCCATTACCTTCATGAGGCTTCTAAGCATACACAGTACCAGTGCTTACAATAAAAACTTAAGGAAATGTATTAATCTTGTAGGTTATATTATATTTTGCCATTACTATCTATTCCTTTCTTTCTATATTTGGTCTTGACCTAAGTTTCGCTCTAGATTTCACTCTCTATCTCTCATAGTTACCTTCATTGCAGCCCACTCACGTCATTTGTTTCAAAAAGCAAGTCTTTTGGACTTCTTAAATTTTGAATTTTAAATTTAATAACCGATACATCGCAACAGTACAGCTATACCAGACATTTTCGATACTTTCTCCCTTCCACTCTAATTAAAATTCTGCAAAACTGATAATATAACTTATATCAGGAATTTGCACTGGAGGCAATGTTGGGTATGCCATTTTCAGGATGCATATATATATATATATATATATATATATATATATATATAGAGGATTTGTTGTGCGGTATTTTCAGGTACTCCATGCATATGCATATAAATAGTGTAGTTACAGAGACCACTCTTTGATTAAAACCATTAAGGAGTCAAAAATTAAAATATAAGTAGATCTTTTTCGAGACTAGGTTGCCACATTTGCTTAAATCTGTTTTGTAAGCATTGGTACTGTCCTGATGATGGAACGAAAAATTGAATTCCAAAACGTTGCTAATCAACGAAGATTACATCGTCGTTCATTTTCATTGGTTAGTTTGAACGATGTTGAAGCCTTCGGAAGAAAAGTACGGATTTACACCCAGCCTCCAAGAAGACGAACGAGATGCATATTTTGAAATCGGGATCAGTCTGATCTTTGCAAAACTGATAGTGTAAATGGACTACCCAGGAAAAAAACTGTGGATACTCTAAATGTGACGATCACACTGTGCAATCATTCAAAAAATATTTAGTTCTTTGTTGTGCGCAAAACGTTTATCATTATCGGTAACCCATCACGTTTTGTTAATAAGTATAGACTTAGTGATATATCAAATCCCATTATGGATGCTTTGGGCTTTCCAAACCATAAGAGAATCAATGTTTAGTTGCGTTTCTGCAATTTGAACATTCTAAGGTATGGTATATTTCTTGTACTATTTTTATAGATCGTTTTATCTATTTCTACTACGAATCAGTTGATGAAATTAAGCAAAAACAATTCATTAAGACATACATTAAAATAATATACCTGGGAATAAATATTATAAGCAATATAAATCTAAATGGCATAAATGCATTATTAAAAAAGGCACAGTTGGATGAAACATAATTTCAAATTTAATGTCACTACATATGAGAAATATGTCGTCCTTATTAGAAGAAAACATTTGTGACGACCGGAACACAATGGAAAAATGAACGCCGCTGACTTAAAGATAGGTCTTGGTTTCAACGCCTATTTCATCATAAATTGGAACAAATTATTACCAATTAGTATATGTTTACACATTTGGATATAATCAAAATAGCATCGGAACAATGTGTTTCAAATGAAGAGTTGATAGCTCCATTTAAATAAGGATTTATATTCTCATATAAAAACCATCCCGATGTCTTGCAATTTCATTGCCATGTCTATTAAAGCATGGATCATTCTTTTGCTTCGGAGCACAAGGAATTATCCATAAACCTTTTTCAAAATTGGAACTTTGGCATTTCGATAGCATACATAATTTGTGATTTGACTATTTTCTGCGCATTAGTTAGACGAATAGTGAAACATTCCCCATACTGAAACAGTCCCAGACTCCAAACCTTCAGGTATTTTCTAAAATTTAAATATGGTTTTGCTTCATTTTATCCAATTTTTATCGATTTCAAAGCACTACACCTGTACGTTATATCTCATGTTAAACGTTTGAACATCATTTATGCTGAAGATGCAATTCACTTTAATTAATGCAGGAAAAAAAAGTTTACAACATATTTTTATCTTTTCTAAGATGTTACCCACCTGCTATCCAAGGACTATAGATGGGGACACTTCGTCTAAAATTAACCGGAAATTTCACGAGACCACTGGATATGCAGTAACTTCACACCGTGACTCTTGGCTTATGTGGCACGGCGCCAATGCTTCACCACTTTTAGTCAACGATCTATTCTCTGACCTACGTGATGGTGTGATTTTGCTTCGTTTGCTTTGCACTCTTACGCTACATGGCATCAGTAACAAAATAGATAATGGAAAAATAAGGGACACTGACGAAATCAAAGGTAACAATGATAGCGGAGACATGAAATGCACTGAAATTCAAAGCAACGGCAATATGAACCAGCAAAGTTCGATTTACACTGTGGAAGGCAATTCTATGCGTGGCCGGCAGTCAGGGACAGGCGAGTATCACAAAAACCCAAATAGTCCAATCCTGAATGGTGGCGATGCTGCAGGTAAAGGGAAATCGCTTATTGATGACGATGTCAATGCTACAATTTGCTCTACTGCCGCGAAGGAAGCTACTTCATTTAGAAATTGCAACAATTTTAAGAAAAAATCAAAAACCTTAACAGATGGCCGAATAGTAACGCATCGTCAAACCCAAGTAAAATCCAGCGGTGATAATGAGCTAGAGATTAGACTGGTGAGTCAACTAAATATGTTTTGTGTGATTTGAGATTTTCAAAGTAAAGTAAATTATGTTTGTTGAATGTATAATATATATATATATATTATAAGAAAATTAAAATATTATTATACGCCCTCTTTGGGTTTCTATCCTATTGAACTATTGTCACTAGTAACCAAAATTTTAAGTGGCAGAAAACCAAACATTTACAACATTTCACGAGTTTGTTCTAGCAAAACCAAAAAAATAGCTGGTTTTATTCAATTGGCTTAGTAAGCCCATTAAGTGGCATACATTATGCGAGCGGCGATTGTCCAAATGTTGGTATTAGGTCGAATTTTGTTTCTTACATCAAAGACAGTTCGTTTTGCTTGAGCTTCTTTGCTGGAAAAAAATTGTGTTGGATAAATATATTAGTGTTTATATTATTTCGTTATTGCATTCTCAGTGTTTAGTTTTGGTAATTGTCAGTTAAGCGTCAGCAGCACTACTCTGGAGCTTTACACGAAAGCAAAATTTCAGAACCGAAAAATCCTTTGAGTTAATATTTCCGACTGCATTGATTGTAGTCATGCCTGAGAAGGCCATTTACGAAAGCTGTTATTCAAGCTTACGAAGTCATTCTGTTGGAGAGATGAAGCCGCAAAACATGAGATTGTAAAGTACATTTCTACTTAATCCTAACATGTAGGAGGTCAAAATCTTTGCTAATATATATGGATAGATTGAATTTTATAATAAATATGTCTCTAGTTATACTTTTCTTGTGTAAAATTGGCTGTCCAGAAAACTGATATTATATTATCGAATAAATCAGACCTCATCGATCAAGTGATTGAATACCTAATAGCCATTTTGAAGTCCGCTGTACATACACGGCTTAAATAAATTCACATCATCAAATACATATTATCAGCGATCTGTTTTCTGATAGTTAACCTTAAAGATCGTGCATTTTATTATGGTACATGAGGTGAGCCATCGTGAAAACTAAATGGAATATCAAAATTGGCTTATTTTTATGAAAAAGGTCAGGGATGCACAAATTTTGGGCCTTATATAGTATAGGAGAATCATTTAGTCTGTCGCGAAATACGATAGAACAGTTTCGGAACGAGGTTACCACATTTGCTTAAATCTGCTTTTGTGAGCATTTTGACAGTGAATGTGATCGGAGGTTTGATGATGGAACGAGAAATGCCTTTCCGAAATCTAGCTAATCATCGAAGATTAGATCGCACCTCATTTCCAATGGTTAGTATGAACTAAGTTGAAGCCTTAGCAAGAAAGGGACGAATTCGCACCCAGCCTGATCGAAGACAAAACAGACGCGTACTATGAAATGGGCATCAATCGGATCCTTGCGAAACTGATACTGCAAAGCGACAAACCGCGAACGCAAATCGCGGTCATTAAACAAATGAAGCTAGCACTCCGCGAAATTTCAAAGGATATCTAGGTGTTCTGTTATTTTTAAAACTACTTTATACAATTTCAAAGCAAGCTCAACAAAAATGAAAATTGTATCAAGAATATTATTCCAATGAAACGGATTGAAGGTATTACTTCATTCAAACATAATGGCAATTTTTTTGAATTGCTATTTTATAGAGGAACATATGTGATTTGTTTACTCATTCCTATGCGTTGTTAATTGAAAATATGCCACAATTTATGTGCCACAATTATGACCAATTTTCCTGAAAATTTCTTCTGGTTTAGCCTAATAGTTCGATAGTTCAATGCAAGAAATTAACATGTGGATTATGATTTTTATAATAAATGCTAAAAGATTACGTGATTAGCTGTGACTTACAAAGTCACTCGGAAATGTGTTTATAAAAACCTCCGTTGAAATGGTGAAACGCAGAGAAACTATTCGTCAGAGCAGGGGTGAAGTTCTAACACTAAATGTTATCTTCTATCAATTACTTCTCTAGTTTGCATTTTTCGGCCCATCCCTCTACCCACACTATAAGCAAATTTGCCTAAAAGCGAAGGGGTTCAAAACACCCTCCATTGAACAAGAGGAACTGGGAGAAATAACTTGTTAGTCAGAGTAAGGGTTAAGTCCGAACATTAAAAGTTAATCAATTAAGTTAACTTTTATAAATCAATCGCTCTTTTTTGCTTGCATTTTCCTGCCCTTTCCACGTCGCACTCTAAAAGCGACTTCGACCAACGAGGGGGAAGATGCGTTTCCACTGTTTGGAAAACGTAGAAAAGGTGTTGAACTTCCTGGCGGAGCGCGGAGCCCATCTGGAAAATGTAGGCGCTCAGGATATTGTTGACGGAAATCGACGACTCACTTTAGGTCTCGTTTGGAAGATCATTCTACATTTCCAAGTACATGACATTCAAGTGACGGAATGCCAGGAGACAGGGGAAATACGACAAGCAAAAGATGCCTTGCTGCTGTGGTGTCAGATTAAGACTGCTGGATATCCGGAGGTGAGATTCATTTTATGTGAAGAAAATAACGAATACTCTAAGTCTGTTAATTTATCATCATAGATTTAGATTCTCATATTTAATAAGTTTCAAAAATTAGGATAATTAAAATTTTACTTGAATATTTTGCTTTTATACCAATAGGTTATTTCTAAACTTCTTTATTTTTAAATGAATTATAAGTTAATAATTTGTTTGCTATTTAGGCATACTCTCGTGTCTGCTTGAAGCAAGTGCTTAGGCAATGGAATTTTTACCCAAATGGAAATCAAATAAAATTAAAAAAATTATAAGATATTAAAAGCTTGGTACAATTAAACCGCTCTTATCACATTTTATTTATCATGTTTCAAAGATTATTCAAAATTTCCGCCCTTTGCACTTGCTGATCAGAGTGACGGAAGGTTTGCTATGCCGCGCAATCGGTTAAATTAAATGAGATTGGAGATTATCTCAAATTTGCAAACTTGATTTAAAAAATTGTTATTACCAATTTTACACTCATTTATTAATCAATTGTATTAATTTAAATTATTTGACCGTCCGAGTGCAATAATACCTCAGACTTGTTCTATCTTACGAGACTTACATGAATAAAAATATTGCTAGTTTTTAGTAAAATTTTACCAATACCAACAATGTTTATTGCTTTCAAATGAATTATATACCAGAAAAGCTTTTATTTGCAACCCAAGAGATTATTTCAAGTTGAAGTAATTGAAGCCAAATTTTAGGTTGTATGTTTCTGCAACGCCAGTGTGAAGGCAAATGAAACCGTTTTCTATGGCTTTTAATATTTCGTTATACTCTGAGAATAAGATATATTATTTGAGCACTAATAATATATACGTGTGATGAATTTCTCATATATATATATATATATATATATATATATATATATCATTATTAGAATTTGAATTCTGTGCGTAATAACTGAACATTTTTGATCATCCCAATGAATAAATAAGAATGAGTACAAACACGCACAGATTATTTCAAAAATATGTCTATAATTCAAACTTTTAATTTGTGATTTCACTATCTGTTATAGCTGCAGTTACTTTTATGATTTCAGGTGAAAGTGACAGATTTCACCTCAAGCTGGAGAGATGGCCTTGCGTTTTGTGCCCTTCTTCACAGACATCGGCCAGATGTAATTGATTTTCACCTCATGCAAGTTAGTTACAATTAAATTTCACTCTTAAAGAAATAAGCTTACCTATTTTTATTTTTATTTTCATTGTATTGACAATCTTAAAAATTGAAAATAGTAATTGAATTAGTAAGAAATACAAATATTAGAGGTATTAGTAGTAGTATTGGTAGTATTGTTAATACTAGTAGTGCTAGTATTAATATTAATAGAAAGATAATTAAAAAATTGAGAAACTTCATTTTTATAACTTACTTTATCTGTTTTATGACTAACACAGCGGAGTTCCAGTTATTTTGCTTTGTGGATATATATAGAATGCAGATAGCGGAATCCTTCTTCGGTTCACAGTAAATCACAAGTTTTAAAAACAATCTTAAGAAGCAAGCGTGTGTGCTTGGCAAAGTTAAACATATCGTGTACCCTAAAATGCTACGAAAACGTTATATCAATTAAAATAATATACTGTAAAAGTGTCAACAGTTGAATTTAAAAAGCGTACCTAAATCAGTGTTTATTTTACTTAAACTTACTGGATGACTTATCATATGAGTAGACTTCTAGCATTCCAAAATGTCCAAAATCCAATAAATGAAGTACAATTTAAAATAAGTGTTTACAATTTTTCATATAAAAGTTGTGTTGGTTATGATAACGGATATCAATTTGATTTTGACTGCTGTTGAAAAGACCGAGTGAAAGAAACATAAATGAGTATACTTGATTATGCATAAGTTTTGATTTGACTATTCCGTGTATAAAACGCGAAAGATGAGAAATACTTTACATTTGATTCTAGATGTCACACCCAAATTAATTTATAGAACAAAGTTCAATATGGCTACTCTTTTTTGCAATGCCTAATTTTTACGGGTATTTTTAGTTCGGTTTAAACAATGCTTTGGTTAACAACAGGAAAGAGGGATATTATTATATGACTTTTTTCTATTTGATAAACAGACAAAATCTTGTAAAGCGCTATTCCACACTGCATCGCAGAGAGAAGCATAAAATGCACAAAAACGTATACTAGACAACACACAATCGCAAGCGCTCTTGTCACATTATTCACAGTTTATTTTTAACTTTGTTTTATTCTGAGTTTAGTCGTGGAGAGATAATATCCAAAAAATTAAAAAATTCCTTTGTTTTGGCATGACGTATAAAACGCCTGGAGCTTTTAGACAGATCACGTATGAAATATATCTTGTTAAATTGCAACTGGGGTACAATAGTTGACGGAATGTTCAGTTTTATTTGCTTTCCGAGATATTACTTTAAAATATGAAAAATTGCGAAGGTGGATTTTTCAAGATTACCTTGGCTGCGTTGTGACTAACAAAGACAGAGTACATGGCGATTTTTTTCGTTGAATATATTTCAGATGGAGCTGGCGGTATACTTTCATCGGTCCACATCACATAACAAGCTTTATGAAACAAATAATTAATTCAAGTGTGATATTTCTCATAGCCATATTATTTATACCTCTGATTGACATATGACTAGATAGGTGCATTTCACGTGCCTGTCACTTGCGTTTGTATGTCCACAAATCGAATGTACAACCGCCAAAGTGAATCTAGTGTGGTTGGATATTACCTTACCATTGAAATGCGTTAGACTATTTGTTTTATACTCACAATGCGAAATGATAGAATTGATGTCGCCCTCACATTATAGGATGGGGAATCCCAATAAATAAAATATACTCTTTATACCTCATGCTGAGGTTTTTTATATAAATTGGCAATCAAACGTAACATGCATATGTGAAATTTCACTCTAACCACTCAGGTTATACTTAGAACGAACTTTTTGAATAAACCGCTGTTGCCATATCATTAGACAAGCGCACATTACGAATGTGCATGTATGAATTTATATGTAAATCAGAATTATTTCTCTTGGTGAGATAGTGTGTTAGGCTATTATATTGTATAGCATCATATCTATGGGAAATCCAATTTTCTATCCCTCTTCGATGATTTAAAAAAATAAATTTATATTTATAATTTATCATAGTATCAGGGTATACCAATTGGCGTGAATGGGCTTCAAGCTAACTCAACGGATAGTTTTAATTTTTGTTAACTGGTGAGTAATTGGAAAAAATGTTGAACTTATCTGTTGCTGGTTTTATTACATTAGTTTATAATAATTTAAAGTCTCGACAGTGTGACTTCAATGCGTAGTAACTAATATATATATATATATATATATATATATATATATATATATATATATATATACAATTATGTATTCGGTGTTGCAAACCTAGTTAACAAATTCGTTCAGTTGTGATCAAGTAAAAACCACAGACAGCACGAACGAAAGAGTATAATCTCTGCACATTCGTTTCGTGCTTACTGGTGACTCATCAGTAGGAAGCGGTATTATGTCCTTTACCGCTAAATATTTTGGTGAGGAATGTGAAAAAATAGGATAGTACAATATCCTAAACGAATTTGTAAACCTGCAGAATTGAAGCTAACATCATGTAAAGTCTCCACAATGCGACTTCAACGCTAACTCTCACTATATATATATATATACCGAGTCTGTAAAGGATACTAACACTATGGCTATTGTGTTAGTAACCGATACCAACATTATTGTACCGAAAAGGTACATGGTACTAACACTATGGTTTCAGAGTCGGTACATGGTACCAACATGATGGATATCAATTTATGCTATAGTTCACTAAAATTGCGAATTACAAATATACCTAAGCACCTGTCACTCCAGTAAATCCATACACTCTGGCCTTGATCGATATCTGTTATCAAATTTTGCGATAATCATGACATCATTCAATTAAATATGCAACTTTTTGTTGCTGAGAACTAATATATATGCAATTATGTATTAGGTGTTGCGCACTTATTCACAAATGAGTTCCATTTTGAGCAGAAGGATATACCAAAGACATTCGTTTCGTACTTACTGGCGACTCATCAGTAGGAGCCAGTATTACGTCATTTACCCACAAAATATTCACTTTACCCACTAAACATTCCTCCCCCAAATATTTATTGAATAAAGGGCTTAATACCGGCTCCTACTGATGAATCGCCAGTAAACAGGAAACGAATGTGCTGTCTTTAGTTTATCCTTTTGCTCATAATTGAACTAATTTTTCACTAGGTGCGCAACACCTAAAACATAATTATTGAGAATTGTTTTCGAGATTATTAATTTGTTATCTGACGCTCCCGGAAATATAATCTTAATGTTAAAATACGTTTAGGGCTTTTGTGGACCAGCTATTCGTTTGGAGCGTGCTTTCTCTGCAGCTTCATTGCACATGGGAGTTCCACGCCTGCTTGAGCCTACTCAACTACTTGAGCCAAGTGTATGGAATGATGAGCGATGCATGCTTACACTAATTGTTACCTGGTATCATTGGTTGAATCGCCGACAAGCTGAGCAGACCCAAGTTAGTCGTGTTGCTAAAGCAGTTGGAGAAGCGTTGGCTGTTCGCAAAAGGATAGGCACCTACTCGAAAAGGTTACAACGGTGGTTTGCCTGGGTATATAATGAACGTAAAAAGTTAGCACAGTTGGCTGGAGGGATATTTCCTAGTGTCACAAAGAGCGCAACACTCTCAGGCACCAACTACACTGGTGAGATGACTGATTATTTATCGGGGTAAGTTAACGCAAAAAGCGAAAATAAAATTGTCTATTTAATTGTGTTTTATATACCTGCTTCATAATAAATCTATCGTGACATTGATGTATTAATATGCTATTCAGCTTCGACATATTCAACTAACAAAGTATTAAAACGACTTGCAGAATGCGCGTTAGAATCCTCAAAACTGCTACTCGGTAATGTGGACAGCCGGATCTGAGCGTGATCAATGCTAACGCGCTGTTAAAAATATTTTGTAATTAACGCTGTCGACAGAGAACTTTGGAAAATAAACAATGATTCATTTGATAATAAGCATGTCTCCAACACATTTCTAGAGAACCCCGACGCGTTCATTTTCATGTATACGAGCATGACCCTATCGAAATAACAACAAGATGCTTTTTCGCTTGGATCAACATTCTGCATATTGCCAAACGTTAAAAACAGGACAACAGAAACAAAAACGAAAGGCGCACTAGAGAGTCTAGCTAACGATTTAGTATCAGGAAGTTTTCAAAACTATGAATTTAGCTTCCTCTTTTAAGGTGAACTGCGCGTTGTCTGTTAGTATTTTAAATTGAGGCAGAAGCAATTCTATTTTATAAAGAGGGAGCACATGAAAGGAATCAACGATTTGCGACGCAACAACTAAAAGATTTTATTGAAGCAATATTGCAACCCTGATTCAAAGTAATCGTTATCGCCGCCCGTGCAACTAATGTTCGTTTTATTTTCTAAATGTTCATTTCTATACCACTTCCCCATGTAACGTGGTATCTGTTTTCTGATGATAGATTAGGGATGGTTAGTTGGAACTTTAGGGCTAAAGGGATGCTATGTAGGCTCTAACTAAAAAGAAACGCTAACCGAGAAGCATAAGTTAGTATATAACTTCAAATTATGTGTGGTGTTGCCAGGGTTACTCATTGGTTAGAACACCGCTGCAAATTCTGAACATAACGTGATGAGTTCCCAATAAGGACGAAACTTTTCTACTGGATAAATTGACTTTTCCACACTACACAATACTTAGTTTATACTGACAAATTTATGTACATACTGGGTCAGGTTTTCATATCAGAATCGCAACCATGATTAAAAGTGAGCACAAAAAAGGCTTTGGTATTTTTCTTAGTAATACTAATGATTATATAAAACAACAGAGCAATGCCTTTGATGATGAAAAAAAATTTAAACCATGCCAAGTGAATAAAGAATGATCAGATACTACTGCTGATTTAATATGGTACGCTTTCAAAAATGCGTGCGAAACAATTAAATAAATAACCGACGATACGAATTCCCATAAAATTGATAACATCAGAATTCAACTCAAAGAAGCAAAACAAGTGAGACCACGTGCTGCCAGAATGTACGTTGTCCAAATTGTAAAAATGTTAGTTGGAACGAACATATTTCTTCCATTAAGATCAATAATGTAGATCATCAACATTCCACTGCAAAAATTGGTGAATGGATTAAAATTGATCATAAAACGAGAACAAATTTAAATGTCAAACAAATACGTTCACATAACCTAATACATAATTGCAATTATGTTAAAAATAATTTTGTTTTTTATAATAAAAAAATCATACATTGTCGAGAGTAAAAAGATTTTTTACATTCTTTGTCAAAACATTGGTTACAAGCATCCCAGTTAATAAAACCATCATCAAAAATTATTCAACGGTACGCGCATCAAACGTGTTCACTTCAATTTCAATGGCCAATATTTCATGCAGGTCCATAGAAAGCCTATTAGCTGGTCTCTACACGGTTGGTATTGAAATTTAAAAACTGTAACTACTCGTTAAAAAATACTGCCATACATATCAAAGGTATATTGATAATACTTTAACAATAACAAATGGAGATAAAAAACCAGACGAAATTCTTGAGCATTGTAACAACGTGGTTTATCATGTTCAGTTAATTTACTAGCACGAAATCCTTCAGTTTAACGCTCTGTCTTTTCTTTACAGATTAATATTTGGACAAAAAGATGGCAGTCTAATGAGCATAATATTTCAAAAGAAAACAGGAACTGGATAATATATCCATTATCACACTGCTGTTCATATTACCCAAAAGTGAAATTTGATAAGCAGTTCATTTCACATAATAAAGAAAATTTGTTCTGATAAGATTTATTGTCAAGAAATGTCGGTGCGGCAAAAATTCTTTCTAAAGAAGTGGGTTCCAAGAAATTTTCGTTGAAGAAAATATGGAGCTTTAAAAAAGAAAAAACCGCATCCAATCAAAAATCGATATATCTCGGTATACTTTTTAACGTGGACGCACAATCCAATATATTTACTCGAAGTATTAAAAGGTTCGTGAATTCCTTGCTGTGTAACAAAAAATTAATAATTTTTATATAACAAAACACCTGTTTAACAAAGATGTGAATGATAGGCTTCCTGAAATTGAACTGTCCAGCATTGTTTATTTTTTATAAAAGCCATAGCTGCTTAGTTCACTATGTAGGCCAGACTATCCGAGGACAAATGAAACGAAATCATGAGCCTTTTAGACTAAACCCAGCTGACAAGGGGAACAAACGTTTCCTAGTATGTGAAAATATTGCTTCTGCAGATCACACTCCAAATCAGGAGGATTTCCGGGTTTTCTTCAGAGCACAGAACGAAAGTGAACCACGTAGAGCAGAAGCTGTTTTATTCAACTTCATTAATGCTCAACTAAATGAACCAAAGTCGTGCGTATCTAGTATGAACATAAACAAGTGAATTATATTTGTGTGTGCGGACGCGTTTGCGTGTGTCTCAGCAGGTATGTTTTATATTGCATGCTAAATACAATTTTCTCCCGACTGGTTTCCGAAAAAGCACTGCATTAATTACCAGATATTGCATTCGAGTTGAATATTCGCGAAAGTAATTTGGTCCTTTTAGACAATGTTTTTTCATTCCTGCTCCATTAAAAATTATTCCTTCCATAGCAGATTTATTTCTCAATTCTAATTTCAAATGCATATATGTGTTTGCAGTTTTCTTCTGGAGTAAATCAGAAACACACACACCTATCATCACCATGACGAATGGGAATAGACATGACGGGTTATTAATCCGAAAATGTTAATAATTCATAATTGGCTAATTAAAAAAAATCATCCATACTTGTCGATCTTTGGTATCGCTCAATAATAGCATTTAATACGCATTAAAATTAAAACATGGAAAATAAAGCTTATGCAGAACTAAATTTATGGAATTCAGTACATCATAAGGCAAAATATTAATAAATTAGGCTATCTTTGCATTTACGTGTTCTTTATATAAAAATGTAAACAGCCAATCGTGTTTTTGATGCCTAAGGAATATTAATGTTTCAAATAGGGTTCGCAATAAATAGTCAAAACACAATTTGCTGCATATTGGAGAAAGTTTGTTAAACATGTGAAAGATTGGAAGTGATGTCACATTCATATACCTTGAAAATTTAATTCAATCTCTTAAAACCATTAAACTTACCGCGCAATGTGGTAACAGATACCGATCAAAGCCAGAGTGTTTGAATTTACTGAAGTAAAAGGTGTTCAGAAATAGTTGTAAATCTCAATTTCGGTGAACAATAGCCTGCATTGATATCAAACATGTTGATACCATGTAACGACTTTGCAACCATTGTGTTAGTACCATGTACCTTTTCGGTACAATAATGTTGGTATCGGTCACTAACATAATAGCCATAGTGTTAGTATCCTTTACAGACTCGGTATATATATTATATAGTGTGAGTTAGCGTTGAAGTCGCATTGTCGTTGACTTTAGATGATGTTGGCTTCACTACTACAGGTTTACACATTCGTCTAGGAGATTGTACCGTCCTATTATTCCACATTCTTCTACCAAATATATAGTGGTTAAAGGTCGTAATACCGGCTCCTACTGATGAGTCGCCAGTAAGCACGAAACGAATGTGCATGAGATTATACTTTCCGGTCATGCTGCCTTTGATTTATCCTTCTGGTCACAACTGAACTAATTTGTTACTAGGTTCGCAAAACCTAATACATACTTGCATATATTAGTTCTTCGCAACAAACAGTATTTAACTGTAATATATTGAATTGAATGATGTCATGCTTACCGCGAAATGTGATAACTGATATCGATCAAAGCCAGAATGTATGGATTTACTGGAGTAACAGGTGTTCAGAAATTGTTGTAATTCTCAATTTCGGTGAACTATAGCATAAATTGATATCCATCATGTTGGTACCATTTTCCGACTCGGAAACCATAGTGTTAGTACCATGTACCTTTTCGGTACAATAATGTTGGTATCGGTTACTAACACAATAGCCATAGTGTAAGTATCCTTTATGGACTCGGTATATATATATTATATAGTGTGAGTTAGCGTTGAAGTTGCATTGTCGAGACTGTACGATGTTAGCTTCTCTACTACAGGTTTACACATTCGTCTAAGAGATTAAACCGTCGTCTTATTCCACATTCCTTACCCAAAAATATAGTGGTTAAAGGGCGTAATACCGGCTACTACAGACAAGTCGCCAGTAAGCAAAAAACGAATGTGCATGAGATTATACTTTCCGTTCATGCTGCCTTTGGTTTATCCTTCTGGTCACAACTGAACTAATACGTTACTCGGTTTGCAACACATAATACATACTCGCAAGAATCCTGCCAAAATATTTTCTATGCTAATTCCAAATAAACTATGTTATGAATTTTAAAAAAAAATTCACGCCAAAACAAATTTAAATAGATTCTTTTTGGGCAGAATTTCTTTGCTATAATTATCTTAGTTTAAATGGCACTAGAATGTTTTCATGCCACTTACAGATTTTAACGAAGTTTACTGTTTGTGTGAATAAAATGCATAGACAGAGCCTATAGCAACATTCTGTCCTGTTCTCTTATAAAAGTGATGTTGGAATGAAGCGAATATAACTAAGAAACAAGGATAACGCCGATCTTTTACCCGATACCAAAGGATTACGCGATTATGAACGTCTTAAAGTTAAACAAAATGGACCACGATAAAAAGATGTTATTTGAAATTGGACTCATTAAATTATAATACATAGCCATCAAACTATTTAAAGATTGATCCAAAACGGCGTTTGGTATATAATAATGATAATAAAGGATAATTAAAGGATTGAACTCCAGTGCACGCAGATCCCATAATATAAGAAAATTTACGCCGATTGAAGCGCAATTGGATAGATATCTTTACTTGTGTTGATCGGCTTTGCCTTTAATCATAGCCGATATGCTTGTGTGCATGATAGAAAGGACAAACTTCGGGCTAACAGTTATATACTGTTTGTTGCGGAGATATATTAGTATGTATACTTGTATTATGCGTTGCAAATCTAGTAAGAAATTCTTTCAGTTGTAACCAGAAGGATAAACCATGCACATTTGTTTCGTGCTTAGTGGCGACTTATCCGTAGCAGCCCGTATTATTTCCTTTACCCACTATATATTTGGATGAGTAATGTGAGATAATAGGACGGTACAATCTTCTAAATCTTCGAGGTATTCAGTGAAGTGAAACTGTAAAACAGTAATATTGCTGATATGCCTTTCGCGTGTAGAAGCTGTGAACATGCTAAATAGCTGTTTAACATATTAGGAAGATGTCATCAGTATATTCTACTTACAGTTGGAATCGAAAAGGACAACAATCTGGCTATACATGATGTATTGCTTAAATGCTGATCTTATGGTATTTTGTGCAAATCAGGCTACCACGAAAAACATAGTCAGCAAAATATCTTTATTTCATAAGCAATGGCCTATTGAAGTGGAAAATGGCTTTGTCAGGAATTTGTGTAATTTGGTATTGTGTATTTGTTTCCAATGACGATCTACAAAGTGACTTAGACATTGTGCGTACTACTATTTTCGAAAACGGTTACCCACCAAATTTAATAGATATGTATACAGTTATAAATATAGTGAAACACTTTGTGAATTTTTTTGAGGTGGATAAGAATTTCTTGGATAATCACCTTTAATAGTTGTACACAGTGAATATCTCATCGCTTATTTTTAATACATATATAAAAATAAGCGCGTAAATAAATAATATGAGCAGTTAAATTTAAATAGATGAATATATAAATTTTTCCATATTGATATATTTAAAAGCGACCAATAATAAAAATCAGAATGAGGCAAATGTTAATCAAATGAAATAAAAACATTTTTAGAACAGTGCTTGTAGATTCGATTTATCCGTCTAGGAAACATATTGCAGTTTATAAATAGCCAACTTTTGACATTTTCTCCATTAAGGGATTATAGTGAGAAAAATTACAGGCAAAATTATGCACGAAAAACGTGCAAATTACATTGGTTTTAAATTTAGAACCAATTATGTTGAGAGTAAGCGCTTCAAACGGGCTGTCAATGCACGGGTGTCAATAACGATTGTGCGAATCAAGTATTTAGTTTGAGATAGAAATCGACTAGACTGACTGGCGGTAGCTTCTCTTTTTTGTTCGACAATTGGTTAAATAAAATGTGATTGCTGCTCACTTTAAGCTCGCGTAATTGATTTAAAATAAATTTACCACCACCCGCGCAATTATTGAATGTTTAATTTGAATACCTATTTATATATATATATATATATATATATATATATATATATATATATATATATATATATATATATATATATATATATGGCGAAATTTGCCAAAAATTAATTTTCGTGACTTCAATGAAAATGGGCAGTCGACATTTCCATTCTAGTAAAATGTATGCGAGACTACTGGAGGTGATAGCAACACATTTAATTTTGCTTTTTGTATATATGAATTGCGATTTGGTCCTCGCTAATCAGTTTGCCGTCGTACTCGGATGATGATAATGGAAAGTCGAAATGCGTTTGTACGTGTGACCGACGATGGTTTTACTATATTATTCGACGGATAGTGAAATACAATTGGATTGGTGTTTATTTGAAGTTCGCAAACTTGATTTAAAGAACCGACCATATTATTTAACCAAACGCACAATTCGTAAGAGTACAGTCAGTTACATTTACTATTGCGTGCCGACTTTCCATGGTAATCATCGGAACACAAAGCATACTGACCCAATAATTATAGCCCAGAATTAAAATACAATTACCTAAAAGAAATATGGTTCTAATTTCCACATGCCATTCACATGCATTATACTTGACTGTAAAGTCAATTTCGCAAATCTTCTGCAGTCACGAATAACTTATTTGCATTTATCATAATATTTTTATGTGTAATTAAATTAAGTTATCAATTCTGAACGCAATGAAACTGGTTAACTACCGTTCAATACATGTGTTTTTAAGTGGGTTTATTGGAGAGCGGGCACAATAGAATATCAGTTTTATCTACGATTTATGGCTTTGTCCTCATTAATCAGTTTGCTGTGGTATACCAATTATGCTCATTGAGTTCGAATGAGAAAGCACACGTGACTCAGGTCAGTTTTGTTCTCCGACTGATTACATCACAGGATTAGTGCTTAATGTGAATTAAATTGAAGTTGCGTTATCACTGCTAATTATGTATAAATATAAATATGTATATTCATATAAATAATAATAATAATGACTATAATATCTTTGTTCATTTTTCCTATATAAACATTTTTGATCCAAAGATCTAAAACAAAATGTAAACTAATTTAATTCTGAGGATTAATAGAACTACTCTGACATTCTTCTTCACGTTTCCGATCTTTTGACTATGAATACAAGTATAAATATAAATAAATAAATAATTTAAAAAAAAATCAATGGATAATTCGTACGTTCCAGATCAAGGCTTGGATGCTAATGCGATTTCGCAGTGTCAGCCAGGATGGATATGTTTAGTAATCTAACTCATAATCATGTGGTTGAGCATTATACAGCTCATTCCATGTGAGGTTCTGCATTGCATGCACTTCTGAGATTTATACTAACTAAATTTGCTATTATTTGTATCAACCGAACATCTACATCATCATTAACCTTATATATATATATATATATATATATATATATATATATATATATATATATATCTTCATATTATCCATTGCTAACGAAAATCAAAAAGTATATTTCGTACTAGTAGCAATAAACACATGAACAACAAAGTGGATAATGGCCATCTATTTCGAGAGTACTAAACTTCACTCGACAATCATCCATTTTTATACATACTGGGTTATCATTTGATTATGTGGGTGGCAATAAATCTGAATCGATTTCACTTCTATTTCTTGTTTGGGCCGATTAGTAAGTGAATGTGCGTACCTTTCTTTCTGCGTTTGTTTGCGTGTAGATGGTTCTTCGTTGTATTTCAAATTGATATCTGAGATCTGGTCATTTCTGTTTTGATGGTTTGGGAGTTAACAAATTGCTCGCTTTGTTGGCTGTTATGTGTAAGAGAGGTTTTTCCCCCGAGTGTCGTATTTAGTTTCGCATTGTTTCTCACTTTTTTGTTCTCACTGTAACAGCGCAGGGTGTGCGGATTGCAATGCTGAATGCCAATATTTTTTCGACATTTCTGTTCCTCTTAACAATGGATGTGATATCGTATGTGCAGCTGTTTTGTAATATGCAGTTTGTTGCCCATCTGATCGACTAGTTGTTGAGACTGGTCTTGTGCGCGTTTGGACTTGCCTAGGTGTTGGTAAATTATTTTTGCATTTTTTATTCGTAGCCAGTCGATTAAAACATCATGTTGATGAAACGTTTGAATGTTTAGGCCGAGTGAGTGTTATTTTATGTAGAGCTTGATATAAATTATTATTTCTCCGATATTGCTATGCGTAGAATTGAGAAATCGGCCAAACTGGCTGGAGGCAACGCTTTCAAACTATGCTAGCGGTTAGGTGATTTTTCTGACGATGCCAAGCCTTTCTAATTCAATTTCTGCGGTAAATGTTGCTGAATTTTTTTGACAAATTGTTTCTTCGTACGTCCACAGTATATACTACCACAAATATATTATATAGATTATTAAATAGCGATGTAAGCCTATTAATCGTAGGGAACTGTATGCTTAGATTGCAGGTACTTGTGTAAGTGCGAAACCTCTGAAAAAGCAAGAGATGCCCGGATGAATAACGCGCCTAATTATCGCCACCTGAGACGTGAAACCACGAGGTCTGCTCGGGCTGACCGTAAGCAGTACTGGGATGAAATGGCTTCCGCCATGGAATCGGCTGCAAACGTCGGTGACTTCGGGGGTCTCTTCCGTCTTATACGTAAAGCATCTGGTAAGCGCAATGCAGAGACAATTCTACGCAGCGCAACAGGAGACTTGATTTCTGATGTCAATGGCAAAATCGCAAGATGGGTTGAACATTTTTCGCAGTTATTGAACCGACCATACAGTGGCCGCTCCCCACCGCAACCACCTACAACATCTACACCCAGCTACGACGTGGACTGCTCTTCCCCAACTGAGGCTGAGATCGCTACGACCATCCAGCGCATGAAGAACAAGAAATCCCCCGGTGAAGATGGAATACCTGCAGAGATCTACAAGGCCTGTATAGGCACACTACTGCCATCAATCCATCGACTGTTCTCTTCTATCTGGGAACAGGAAGCATGTCCGTCAGACTTCGGAATGTCAATCCTGCTACCGTTTCCCAAAAAGGGTGATAGATCAAGGTGCGAAAACTACCGTGGTATCAGTCTTCTCAACACCGCATCCAAGCTGTTGGCGTCGATTCTATTGAACCGCTTCTGTAATGAGCGGCATGCCCGTACCCGTCCCAATCAGGGTGGGTTCCGCCCAGGCAAAGGCTGTGTTGATCAGATCTTTACATTACGGCGAGTTTTGGAACATCGCAACGAATTTCAACAACCAACCGTCGCTTGTTTTATTGATTTCCGAGCTGCTTTTGACTCTGTTGATCGCGACTCCCTATGGAACATCATGCTGCTCGACGGAATGCCCATAAAACTCGTCAATCTGATCAAGGCCTACTATGCAGCCACCAAAGCCAGAGTACGTGTTTACGGAGAAGAATCGGATGAATTCAGTCTGCGCACTGGGGTTCGACAAGGATGTCCCTTGTCACCCATATTGTTCAATTATGCGGTTGACTGGATTCTGAGCAACGCGCTAACTGGGTTCCGAGGCGTTCAAGTATCAAATAACCTATGGCTAACGGATGTTGATTACGCAGACGATGTTGTTCTCCTTGCTGACAGCTTTGGGAGCATGCAAACCGTTTTGGATCAAGTGGCCCAGTTTTCATCAGCCGTTGGTCTGGAAATCAATGCCGACAAAACGAAAGCCTTCGCCATCGGTGTATCTTCATCTGATGAGCAGCTCACGGTGTACGACAGCCCAATCGAAACAGTCGACGATTTTACGTACCTTGGCTCAAAAATACTTCCAACTGGTCAAGCAAAGAATGAAGTCCGAACACGCATCGACCGTGCCAGACTTGCTTTCTTACAATTGAAGAACTCACTTTGGAGAAGAAGTGAAATCAGCCTCAAAACGAAAATCCGAGTCTACCAGGTTACTGTTCGCCCTGTGCTACTGTATGGCTGTGAGACTTGGCCATTACGTTCTGAGGACTCCAAAAAGCTTGAAGTATTCGACCATTGGTGCCTTAGGTACATCACAAAGACAAAATGGATGGACCGGGTGTCGAACGCATCTGTTCGTCACCAATGCGGGGACATCATGCAACTATCCGTCTGGATCCAACATCGTCGACTTCAATGGTTCGGGCACGTACTACGCAAACCCGAAGACGAACTGGTACGGCAGGTGATGAACCCAGGTCAATGTGCAAACTGGCGCCGCCGCCGAGGTGGGCAAATGAAGACATGGCTTGCATCAATCAAATCGGACATGGAACTCATAGGTTTACGCAATGTTTATGGTCCGCGTCACTGGGAGCGTCATTGGCCCTCTTTATGTGCCGAAATGGCTGCCAACCGCCCGGCATGGAGAGGCTTAATCCGGGATATCAATGGAGCCGGCTTATCCTCTAAAAGGAGTCAGCCGCAGTAAAGTAAAGTGTTTGCAATCCTTAGGCGGTGCAAGAGAAATAACCATAAACCGAAGAATAAATGTACAAAACCTAATACATACTTGCATATATATTAGTTCTTCGCAACAAACAGTATTTAACTGTACAAGCCACTTGTTGATTAATGCCATCGAGGACAAAAAATCGAAATCGCAAGATGCTGAGAGAATCATTCAGTCACTCGATTTCCAACTTGCAGGTTTGAACAACAGCGAATAAAATACATTTAAAACGAAGATTGAAACGTTGATGAGAATAACAACTGACAAAACAACTGAAGACCTCACACGGGGCTAGGACAAATTCCCTGCGCAATCGAAATATCCTTCAAATCATAGTGCAACTATTCACAAATTTTCAAAATCGATCCTGTCGAAAAATCAAAAACAAATTGCTCCCCTCAGAAGCAAAATTCTGCATCATTAAGAGAAACCTAAGCAAACGCGACATTACTGACATCCAGGCTGGAACGGAAAATTTCTGCAACAGCTTTACTTCAGACACCACCCCACAGGCATTCAATGGACAAGGACTCAATGCTGAAATAGTTAGCGCACTAGAAATTTACTGAAAGGATTTCAAGGGCAGCCAGTTAGTCACAAATAAACATTTAGAAGAACTAAGAAAACTACAATCAGACAGATCTATTCTACTTGTCAAATTCGACAAAGGATCAGGAAATGTTTTATCTCAAGCTAATGTTTATACAGGGTCCAAAAAAGAAATCATATATGATAAATTTAAATTCTAACCTGATAATAAACAGGAAGATGATTCAACAAATATTGAATCAAGAATAAGTGGTATTCTGATATAAACTGAAAAATACGTTTTATTTACAATGACTGATTCCAAAATCAGATAAGGACTCATAGAAAAAGTCCAAAACGCAAAATCTATCGGAATTAACAACGCAAGGCCATATTCTATTTTATAAACTAATTTCATACATTATTCTATTTATAATCTGCAAGACTTACTTTATACAAAGAGTCTCATCATGTTAGTAAATTTATCAATTGAATTCTTTATAAAACTGCCTTTAATGCATAAGAAACTTAGTTTCTCCTTAAAATGTCTTCAAATTTACATTTCAATTTATGTCCAGAATCAACTTATAATGTGGGAGAATAAAACATTAGTGAAGAATAAAAAAGTTTAATATGAAAAACAGAGTTTTTAAAAATTTTACGTTTGCTAGACGGAAGGCGATACAATATTCATTAGCTTGGACGATGCCTACGCATATTCAATTAGGATATTTGAATATATTCTAGTTTTAGTCTGCTGACCGAATTACGCATCACTGGAAAATCGATATATGAAATTCAAATATGGTCAATATTATTGACTGCGTGCTCATAGCTGTCCAACTAGATTGACTGCATTGCTTTATTTCTAATATTTATAACGATAAATCGTATGATGTAAATTTTTTTAATAAAACGAAAGATTATTGATTATGGTTCTCTTTATAATAATTCATATAGGAGAGGGAGAAAGTAGGGGAATGAGAGAGGGAGGGAGGGAAAGAGAGAGAGAATATTTTTGATATCATTTGAAATTATTCCTTTATCTGTAATATCTGTTTAGGTCATGCCTGGCCTCAGAATTTATCAAATGTACTTCTGTAAACTATGATATGTTAAATAAAATTATCCCTAAATTATAATCAGCAAGAAATCGAACCAAGTTTTTCTCAATTTACTTTGTAAATTTATCCCTCCATCCTTCATTTTGATTAAAAATGTTGAATTTAAATTGGTGGAACTTGTATGTCTTAATTAAATGGCAAAAAGTTTAGTTTAGGTTGAGCAAATTCGACCAGAATAGTAGTTGTTTGGTTTTATGTCAATTCAAACTATCCAAGCTTATTAAGGCTGAGTTGGGAATGGTATGCAATAGTATTTTGGTTTATTTAGCTCAGCTGATACACATATTGGTTTTGCAAGAATAATTTATATTTCGCCACGTTATATTTTCAGAAATGCCGCAGTAGAATATTGTGAAGTTTGAAAAAGCGGAAAGTTTGACCTTATTAAATTAGGCACACCATAATTTGGCCTCAAAAGCATTTTTCGAATTTTATATAAACTACAACTAATATCTAAGAAAAGAGTAGTTTTTAACTTACAGCAGTTTGCTTTTCTATTTAATAAGCACACGGTGTCAATCTTTTTTATGTTTAAATCAAATTACTTTGGTTGCAGTGCTCAACTTCCTTGTAGAACGCAGAAATGAAGATTAATCTAAACTTATCGATTAAATAATGCTCAACTTAAATTAGCTAAACGTATGACTGAAGAAGGCCGATTTGTATTGAATAAATAAATAATTAATTAAATTATCTTTTTTGAAATTAAATGAACTATAATCTGATTATTTTATATTTCACACTGTGCGGTCAAGAGTACCTTTGTTCAACGAACTGACGAGTTCGGTGTTAAAAGTTTTGTTATTGGTGGAATGTCACCAACTCAGTGAGGCAAATTTAACGATAGATTTGACTAGTTTAAATATGTGATGGGCGTCTCAATCTATTTTGAAAACCAAATTCATCAAATATGTATCAGAGCAAGTTAAATTACTTTTACAATTTTTAGTAAAATTTGTGGTTAGTGTATTTAAAAATGTACCGTTATATGAAATCCATAATTTAGTTATTTTGATTTATTTATTAATTCTAAATCAGGTAAATGTATGTAGTACTAAAACAATATATGCGTTGTAAGCTATATTTTATGTCGCCTTAAGCAAGATAACTCAACTTAGTTACTCACATTACACCTAGGTAAGTCAATGTGGTTGAAATAGGCAACATGCTGTCGCTGGGACCAACTATGTTATGCTCATCATCGCATAACAGGGAGTAGTTGGAAATTTTAAAAATCCTGTGGAAAAATTAATTAAAATGTCAAACAACTTAACTTGCGGCTCTTTTGATTTCGTGATCTAAGTAGTATACTTCAACATCAATGGTAAAATTATTTTATCTTTCGATGTTCAAGATTTTCTACATGCATTCAGACAGTGCAGTTAGAATTTTTTTATTCCAATTCACTAGTCAATATTTCGGGCAAGTCGATGGAATGTTGCGCAGAAATCCTATATAAGATTATTAGCAGATGCTTGCATGTTCTTTCTTAAAACCTAAAACGTTGACTCATTAATTAAAAAAAATATTGCGCAAATTATCTGAGGATTGTCGATGACATTTTCCTCAGCATAGGTGAGGATCTAAAAATGCCTTACCTGTTAAATTTTTTTCATGGCCTGGACAATCAAATTCAGTTAACTTACCGCATGAAAGTTAGTAGTGTGCGTATTTCCTTTTCTCGACTTATTGACATTGAGACAGGCAGATGGTAATCTAGAGGAAAAAACTATGAACTAAAATTTCGGCTGGACATCATAGCGTGTTCCAGGTTTGCTTGGAGAAAAATCTGGTACGCATTTGTTCAACGTGATAAAGTAATCTGTTGGAAGATATTTTTTATTACCAACCGGCGACAGTGCTTATGGCCTATTTAATTATTATATGTTTCGATTACTTTTATTTTTGTTTTATAATTATAAAAGGAGACATGCATTATGAATTAAAGCATAGTATTTTATGAAAAAATAGTAAGCAGCACAGATAAAAAATTAATTTTCATTTTGCCAGTAGTCAACTTGTCCGTAATATCTGGTACTTTACCAGGTTCATTTTTAAAGCAAAGAGGAATAAATAGAAAAAAAATACTTGAATTATATTAAAAAAACTAGAAATTGTGAAACTTTTAAGCGAAAGCACACACGCAAATATGCGCACAGCTAAACAAGATATAATCAATTTATGCCCAAACGTAGTTTCATTACTTAGCTGTGGAATACATATTTTACAACTGACAGCTTGCGCAGCGCTAAACTCATTTATACAGAAAACGTGTATAAATTTATATACGTTGACATTTTTCAAATTATATCCTGATCCCTCCTTGACGTGGCGAGCTTTTACTTTATACACGGAATCAATTTGTATCGGTCATAGGATATTTTTAGACTTACTTACATTTTGTGCTGTTTACGGCTGATCATTTGAAACAATTGTTCTTAGGGCACGCAAATTGGTTATTTTATCTACTTTGTGCAGTTTTAACACACTGTACATTGTGGCCTCTTTTGTTTTAATCGATTTCGCTTAATGAATTTATTGACTTCGTTGTTAAATTGCTTTACGCGAAGCTTTGTTCACTCGCATCTCTATATATATATAATAATATTTGATTTTTTTGGTTTGCTTGGCACGGTTTCAATTTTATAGCATTACAAAGAAAATGACTGATTCCTTCAATACTTTCATTGTTATTTCTAAGAACAATGCATTAGTCATTATCCGGTTTCATTTATTGAATTTAGTTGTTGTTTCTTGATTTTTAATTAATGTTATTTGCTCCATGTTTTCGAACTTGTTTCGGTCGAGTTCTACTTTAGAATGAACACATGTGACACGGGGTTCATCATATTTTAAAAGGCGACATTAAACTTCTTGTGAATCTTACAATGTAACATTGTAGCATAATCTCTCCATCGCAACGTTTACCATATATCTTTCATCTGGTACTGACGGTTGACAATATGCAGAACTTATGTCCAAAATACATGACTTCTTTCACTTTTCTGATAGAATCAAACTTTTACCAATAAAATTAAACACATCAAGGTACTTTAGATATCCGGTGGAGACATTTTCCTTTATGAAATAAATCGTTGTGCAACTTTGCAATTTCTCAGTTGAGGGCATTCATAAATTGGCGATTAGCAGTCCCTGTGGAGGTTCTGACGCTGTAATCCAATTATTGGTATTGACAGGTAGCAGGTTTTGGGTTTTCACTATATTTACTTTTAACAGTCTTACCATTTTGTAGGTGAATTTATCGAAGCTCTGCAGCGCAGTATGTGGCCTCTATGGCATTTGACGGAATTTTAAATTGTGGATGATTTTTAGTTCAATCAATCTTTTTTTTATTTTAGTAAATTAAATTTGGATATAGGTGTTCGTGGAATAGCAGCTCAATTCGTTATGTAGATTGGAACTGGCCGACACCTGATGAAGCGAATCATACCAAATTTTAGCCTTAGCTCAGTTGTAAAAATGATGGCATTTTCCGCAATGGCAGAACACATTTTTATAAAATCCATGCTCTAAACCAGACGGCATTTTAGTGTTTTGCAAAGCAAGAACCAGAAAAGAATTGCGCCCTGCCAAAGATATCTGTTGCAGCATTCTTAATTACCAAACTAAATACAAACATGAAGTTTGAAGATAAATTAAACATAAAGTAGTTAGTTGTATTGGGTGTGTGGGGTGTAAGCCTGTGCTTGAGCGTTTCCTATTTTGTGTCATTTTTATAATTTATTGCAGACTAATTGAGTTTTAGCGATACGAGACTGGTGTTTTTTTAACTTTGTATTGCAAAACTTGATTTAAAATGTAGTTTTCCCTCAACAAATAATTATTCCGTGAATTCAAATCGCACCCCTCTAGCAACGAGCCTGAGGAAATAATTTTTCAATGCAAACCTAAGGTATAAGCAAAATTTTATGCAGTGATAGCGTATCCATCAGAAGGACTCTATGCGTTACACTACCTTTTAAAAGTAATCATTATCCAAGTACTATCAGTGGCAACACACTCTTGCCACATTTAATTATATTTATGCAATTTTTTCATAAACTGAAAATAATAGGTAAATTCTGTTTTACTGCACATCAGAAGGAGGTTTTATTTCTACTTTGTCCTATTATAATGCAAAAAATATAGTTTAAAATAATTTTATTTGATTTTCTCAATTTAATGCATAGAGAATCATTTATTCCAGTCAAAAGTAAAAAGTTTCCTGTATCATATAGAAATTGTCTATAATAAATTCGTGCTTCACTAAACAAAGTATTTGTCAAGTTTATTTACTTCAGCGTAATAGGTTTATCAATAATTTATATCTCTGTATAATCCTAAATATTAAAATATATAAATTTAACGACTTGACTCCAAAACTATTTTTGCTCTATTCGTTTTCTACAATAATTTTGTAAGATTAACCTGTCATTTTTTTAAAATTCTTAGTGAGTTCTTTGATATAAAATTACCATTGACTGTAAAAGGACTTTTGTCTAAACGAAGAGTATAGAACTTGATTATTTATTGTGTTATTAAAATAATACCGTTTATTGAACACAGTTTTATATCTAGATTTTGTGAATTAAATTCTGAATGAAGCATATCTCATAATATTTTTATCCATTGAATTATGTTTTCGTAAATCAAATAGCATCGTCATGTCTTTTTGATTGTTAAAGATTTATTTTCCGAATTCAAAATTGTTTATGGTTTAAACCTTTTGTTCAGTCAACCAAAGCCAAATGAAAATCCAATTATTGAGTGAGTGCTAATAAAAATACTTTAATCAAAATGTGCATACTGGAAAAAAATTGCAATATCATTTTGCGCAACTGTAAGAAATTAGTGATTATTGTTTAGCTCCATTAAGTAAATTTAATTTTAGGAAATAAATTCATTGCCCTCTAAACACGTGCTTTATGTTAGGCGGTTTTAATTCTCTAGTTCTACATTTCTTATTAATAGAATTTTTCCTGACATATAGCACAAGGAATTAAATAAGTTACTAACAATACAATTATGGTCCTATTGGCGTAACTTGGAGTTTACGACTAATTTACCATAACCGAGTTTAGAAATAGTCAAATTGTAGTGTAGACGTACACGCGAAAATGTCTCAACAATAAAATGGTGTTTCTGAACTTCTTTTAGTTTTGAGGTTGAAGTTATGTCACTTCTCTATCTTCTGAACGGTATTTTTAGTGTATTGTATATTTGCTATTTCACCTTGTAAGTTTCAATTTACACTTATGTGTATTATATGGCCTATTAAGAGTAGTTTAAAAAAAAGTATATCTAACGAAAAGCTTATCTCTTTTGAAATTGCTGTCGAAGCCGGCATACCGGTCTAGAGGACAAACATTTGACATATCAGTGTATTCCATTTCATATATTGTGCGATGTTTGCTTTATTTCATTGATGGCACGACCTAGTATTAGTGTAAACATATACTGCAGAGAAAATGGTGTTGAAGTTTTTCACGTCATTTTAGCGATCATATTTACGCCATCAATATTTCGATGCGTAAATCTATTTAATTTAACAAAAATAAAATCATTTTATATTCTGAGTTGTGTTCGCTGGATCCATCATTTTCAAACGAGATTAAGGAAACATTTTGTTTGTTTATTAAAGTTGACAATTTATTTATTATCAGAAATACATAATTACCATTAAAAATGTTTGCTTTGAGTTTTTTAAGAAAGAAAATGTTTGGTTAACCAATTGTATGTTACTCAGTTTTTTAATTCACTCATGTGATTTTACAAATTTGGCAGGAATATATTAGGTTCTAGGTTTTGAAGCTACGCTAATTTTTGCATTGTTTCGTTTGCAATAATCCGTTTAAAATTATTAAAACTAATGCTTTTTCGTCTATAAACCAAGAAGCTGACAATCTGGTGTCATTATTGATTTTTAACTTATTTTAAAATCTGTAAACTAAAGTTTTGAGTCCACAATTGCAAAACTTGTGCTAGACTCATCTCCTCACTGGTCCTCACTTGCTCCAGTGAGTACCACTCAGCTAGCAACTACATCGACCAGCGAGGATCTTCCCACTGCATTATTTCTTTCGTCAGATGCCACTCGTCGTACATCGATTACCGAGAGAAACGCTACGCGCACTCTTATGAGCACGACATTAGATAACGTTGCCCGCCTTCACGCAAGTGGGACTACAACAGCGGAAGGTAGAAGAAGTAGGAGATCTGTTAAAAATACACCATCAAATAGCGCAATCAATGGAAATAAAATTGACCAGACGAGAATAACCTCATATGGGTTGGTTGTTGAACGATCGCGTAGAAGTTCTTCCTCAAAACGGCAAAGCTCGTCTAATGTTCGGGAATATTCAAGCAAACGTCCAAAGCAGATTGGGCGATCTGCGTCTGCTAAACGAAGAACCAGCAATAGAAAAAGTGTAAGCAAATGTGATCTTTGCATTTTCGGCATAAAAAAAATTGATGGGAGAGTTTTTAAAGGATAAGCTGCATGTAAGCACGAATTGTATGCGCGTGGGGTTTAGCATTTTAAATTCTGGTGATCTTGGAATTGCCTCATGTTTCCCAATAGAACCAGATGCTTTGTACGTAGTACAGAACGCTAGATGAAGACATTTAATAGCACTGTAAAACGCAGTTCGCTCATTCTTGAGTTATGTAACATTTACTTGTACTAAACTAGTATAGCGTGGCATACCTGATAATTGCATTAACAGTCTAAATCGTCCCTACATAAATATGGTTCTGGTATAAACGGAACATTGCATAAGGGAGCAAATGGAACTAATATATCAGGCCGGTTTCATCTTTACATGGCAATCCTTATTAGTTGCAAGATATGTAGGGGTCAGGATTTAAACTCATGAGCATTTGGATTGGAGTAAAGAACTCATTCCATATTAAATCAAATCAATTTATTCCATTATAGTTTAATTTAATTGTAATGTCGACTGTGGCATACTTTCTACTAACAAAGCAATTACAAATAGCATCCAATTAAAAGAAAGGTTGACATAAAATTGCATGCAATACTCGTATAGAGTGTCGTTGTGTAATACTCAGAAATAAGCGATTTACTGTTCAACTCCTGGTCGCGGTATTACTTGCAACTAATTAAATAGATCGCTTTAATGACGAAATGAGTCTCGTTGATGCATTACGATTAAAATATTGTGCAGTGTTTAGTTCAAGCTTGCACCAATTTATTCGATAGAACCTTGCTGTTATATAATATGTCATATATATAATTAACTTTTTAAGAAGGAATTTTACTAATGTCATGACAAGTTATATTATTTTCAAAAATTGTAGAAACCATGTATTTAGTCAATTTTCATCTGCATAGGATGCGTTTTAAATTGCGAATTTTAAAATTATGTTAAAGTTCATAATTAAAATCAAGGTTTAAAGGTGTACTGCACGATGTGTAATTGAAACATACATTAACAGGATTGTCAATTTATCGTGGATGTTCACTATCATGCATTATAGGTGCTACAATTAAACATCACTCAGACTGAAAAGAAGGCGCCAAAGAATATTTTTGTAATTTAAAAGTGACAACCTGAATAACGTAGACGTATATTTGAGGTTCTTGTATAAGAATAACGAAAATCGACACATACTTATCCGATCGAAAGCCAGAAACGTAAGATGTTGGCATGATACACACGCATTCCAATCGCAAACAATTCCACCATTCAAAAGAAAATTTCCCCCCGAATTTCCATCACTATCAACATCATTACATTCAATAAAAATTTCATTTTAGTGATGCAAGAAAAAACGTAATAATGCTTACTTTAATGCGTCAACAGTATAACGGCAGACTTGAACAGCATCGCAATTTTGTTTACAATATTTCCTGAAATTCAAGTTGCGCATTTCATTTTAATTGCTCAAATAATTTGCGTAAATCTGACCGGCTTATCTTTCTAAGCCCAGTTATGCAAGTAGTTCGGTCTTTCTTGTTTGGTTTACGGAGCTTCGTCACAGCTTTTGTGGAAACGAAATTTTGCTGCTTTATTGTCAAGATGAGCCCACAGGCATAGTTATATCCTCATTTACGCTTCGTAGATTCGTTGATGAGACGCACAGAAGAGTAGCAACAGGAGACGCCGAACGGTTGTGTAGCCATTAACAAATTTCGAGAGGTTTTCTGGATGGTGTATAACCATCTGTGTTCGTGACAACGGTTTTATCAATGGACTTACCTATGAAATGGTCATGTGTGCGGCAGGATGGCTCAGTGGTTAAAGCACCAGGTTCCGAAGCAGACGTGCTCAAGTTCGAGTCCTGTCCGCGACAAATTCTGGCCAGTAAATGATGAGTTCCCAATAAGGACGACGCGGTCTACTGGATGAATTACCTTTTCTACACTATACAATTTTTAGTTTATACTGGCATATGTAAGTAATTAATGGGTCAGGTGTTTATATCAAGACCGCAACCTTGATTATAATAAATGGTCATATCGTCTGACTGTAGCGTGTATGCATATTTGCCAATACACACCTCCAGATCATAACTGTCGCCTTACCAGTGGTGACTAAGCCGGTGGAAATTTATCTTTTCCCGTGCAATTAATTGTTAACGTTGCATAACAAAATGCGCGTGTTTTGTTGAAGAAACGGAAATCAACATTGAAAACTACCACGAATCGTAATTCTGGTTTGTCGCGTTGGTTAACAGTTTCGCGAATATCCGATCAATTCCCATTTCCAAGATCACGTCGAGTTCGTCTTCGAGGTGCGACAACCCACGATTGCAATTCGTGGTATTTATCAATGTGACGTCCGCATTGTGCAAACTTTCCAAAAATATCCGACAGCGAAATCATAATCGTTTACCTGTGTGTTACTGTAAATCCAAGAGCCTTAATATCATTGGGATTTTTAACCAGACTATTTCAACGATTTTATCGTCATTAACCATTTAAATAATTTTTCCTACACTCTGCAAAGTTATTTAAAAGTTATTTCCATACTCCACGAAGATAGGTGATACCATTCATTGTGTTTAGCTATAGTTGTGCGAAAATGAAAAAGAAGGTTTATGCAAGCGATAAACGGTTATGGGACACCTGCTTAAATACATTTATTTCAATGTAGGCCTGTTGCACTTCTATTTTAATAAAGCAGCTAATCAGAACTTTTAGATATTTAAAAAAAATTTCTTTGTTACCTTACTTTTTTACAAATTACTGCTTCCTCATTAGAAATCCGTTCATTTTGTCACAGCTTAGTACGTTATGTGTATTCATGTTTTGTTTCCATGTCCCAGGATAGCATGCTACTGCACATACAGTTAGCGTGTGTGCGCTCTATTCCACTGAAAAGATTTCCGCTTATTCTTAAGGATCCAGTAGGCTTCGTCTATGCTTCTGGAAAGCTTTTCACACTCTATCTGGCAACTACCTTTAATGCTATGGCATTGAGGCCTGGGCGCTCTCTTAGAAAGTGCCAAAATGTCTATATAGATTTCAGCCTCTCAATTTAATAACTGCGACAGGACTGACTATTCGGAGCCAACTGAATGTTGAGCGCTAATGAGCAGTTATCAGGCATCGCATCATATGAAATGCAAAAATCGATTGTGCTCTAGAATATTTAGACTGACACGTGAACTTATACATATTTACTCCATATATATGTTTCTTTATGGACAAATCACAAATAAGATGTCTAACTAGTTTCGTAATCTGTTCAGCGTAATATGTGAGGCCTTTCATTGATCGCAGTTTCTTACTTTCTTTTAAATGAGTTTGGTGATGCAATATCCCCGAATTACGAGCGCCATTCAATGAAGATAAATTTGGTAATATGCTTAAATTGGTCAAATTATTAACCTCAATATCATTTGATGGATTTTCTTAGTCAAAACTATAAACAGCGATAAGAATTGTACCTCATTCAGTCTTCTACACTCGCTTTTTAGAGCACTGACTGAGCATTTCGATAGATTCATTTTAAGGAGAAACCCGAAAGTCCAGTTGTGTTATTTTCTCGCCAGGAAACCTGTAAGTGTAATCACGGGAAAATCCCAAACGTCCGTGTGTTCCCAAGCAGCCCTTCAGCAGTCCGCCGCATCGCCAAGAAACAGCGGATATCGTGATAACAGATTTATTGCAGGGCGTAGACGTTTAATTTTTCGTAAGAACCAAATATGACGACACTGTATAATCGGAAAAAAACACCTCCAACTTTTATCAATCACGTTACAGATTTTATAGTTTACCTATAAAATCATGGAACTCTTCCCATGTGCATAGATAAAAATAATTTTTACAAATACCAGAAACAGTTCTTTCTAATTTTAATCTCAATTAGCTAAAATAAATATTAATGTCTTTTATAAAAAGTAAAACGAACAGAACATACATATTTTTGTTCATTTGTAGATAATTTTGTAGAATTTTGAAACGGATTTTCCATTTGACCAAATTTATGATTGTATTTCACCGTGCGAAATGTACTAAGATAATACAAAATTCGCAATTCACAATGAATTCAAATAATCAGAAATAATAATCTAAATACTATGCAACGCCACAAAATAAATTTGAATTTAATATTATTGCTTTAAATATATTCTTTTAAATATTATTTTGCTTACTATCATGGAATTATATATATATATATATATATATATATATATATATGACAATATTTTAAAGTGCAGTTATTTATATAGAGGTTCTACTTTATTCGTCAGAATTTAAACTAAATTGCGAACATTTCTCGCAAACGGTTTGTTCTACCAAAATTCATTAAATTATTAATTTTTGGGTATGTTATCAATTCATCTTCGCCACTAATTTCATTTTTTAACTACTTGCAAAAGAAATCATATCGATGTTTCATCTTTTCTGACAAAATTGTGAAAATGTTTTACCTGATTTTATTTTGTTTGTTATCCAATTTGCTGAATAGGTAGAAAAATCATCAATGCATATGGACAGAAAAAGGGAAATTAGTTCAATGTTAACACCAATAGCCCACTCGACAGTTTGTGGAATTTCTTCTTCTATTAATAGACATATACATGCAGACGATTTGATTCGATCATCTGTGCTTCCGTTGACGTTGCCAGAAGTTAGTGAAATAACAAAAAGATTTGAACAATTGGTCGCCTGGAAGACACGTGACAAGATTAACATAATGAATGAACAGAGTCAAATTTCAGTAAGTATGGAAAAGTAGAAGCGTAATATTTACTAATAGATAATGCAAAATATGTTCTGCTGCATGAAAAGCTCTAATCAATCTGTTGTGTTATTCAAACGTAAAATATTATCATTTCACTGCATAAGGAATTAAATAATCTAAAAAATGAGTTGCGTTTTAGGTGAAGGTGGTTTTAAAACACACACCTATCTCATGTAATAATATTTATACTAAGTTATTTCTTAAAATCTAACCAGCCCGTTCATCCTACAATGGTTCATACATAACATTTCTCTAGATTTACCTCCTCATTGGTCATCACTTGCTCCAGTAAGTACCACTCAGCTAGCAACTACATCGACCAGCGAGGATCTTACCACTGCATTATTTCTTTCGTCAGATGCCACTCATCATTCATCGATTACCGATAGAAACGCTACGCACACTCTTACGAGCACAGCATTAGATAACGTTGCCCGCTTTCACGCAAGTGGGACTACAACAACCGAAGGTAGAAGAAGTGGGAAATCTGTTAAAAATACACCATCAAATAGCGCAACCAATAGAAATAAAACTGAACATCTGTTGAGCGTATAGATATGAAAAGACATTATTGATTTATTGTACTAGAAACACTATTTTTATTGTAGATTTTCACCCATTAAAATTAGGTTTAATATGTGATAGCCATTTATCTCTTTTAAATTCATTCCATTTATGCAAAAAAATGATTGCATTTAATTATTGTATAATCTACGTAATTTTCGAATTAGCAAAAATTTTGGTTAGGCGTTATTATGAAATAGATTTTTGATCGGCTATCTACTTTATTTAGGTATTGAAGACCAATGATAGCCTTTTATAAAATTTAGAAATCTATTCATATAAATCGAGCTATGTTAAAATGTACGTGCAAAAATTAATCTTAATCAATTCAATAAACGAGATCCAAATTTTGGCCTTAAAATAGACCACGAAGAGCATGATACTCCGGCATTTTATCATGTGATGACTAAACGTATAACTAATGGCAGATTGCACAGATCCATTTGCCATAATAATGCATAGGCTTTGCCATATTTAAATTTCAACACTGAGTGCTCTTAGACATAAAACAAATAGGTCTAATTATGAAACTATGTAATTGTACGCCTGACTGTTTTCCTATCGAGTTGAATGATGTAGGTAAAATTCTTATCATTAACGGTTACCCTCCACACTTTATTGATAGGCATAAAGAAAATGATAAAATATAACCGGTAAGGTTTCTTTTTTCAAATACAAAAATGTGGTCTATCCAGTGACAATGGCGCGAATAAAATACCAATTGCGTTCTTCATTGACATTTACATATTTTGCAAAACGGGAAAGATCAAATTCGAATGAAATCCGAACCTAACGTTATATAAAAATGCAATAATACCTGTGGTACGCAGATGCAGTGAAAGACCGAATTTACATTTGTTTGCGCATGCAAAAATGCTTGGTCATTTAATTTCAGTTAAGACCATGTAGGTGAACATGATACCCTTTTAAGAGATAAGTGATTCTAAGAGACGTTTTCTCCACTGCGCAATCAAAAGAGGCTTTTTAGAGCCATGCAAAATGATGCTTAATTATTCTTTAAGTCAATTTTGCGAGCTTGAAGTAAACACCAATCCCATTGTGTTTAATCAGTCGTTGAAAAAGATAACAAAACTACCGCCAGTCGCACGCACTGAGGCGTTTCGACCTTCCATGATCATCATCAGAGTACTACAGAAAACTGAAAAGCAAGGATCAAATCGCAATGCATATATATGGAAAGAAAAATTAGATATACGGCTCCAACATCTAGTAGTATTGCATACATTGGCAATAGTTTTGTTATGCTGTTTGACGACTGGTTAAATACAATAGAATTGGTGTTTACTTCAAGCTCGCAAACTTGATTTAAAGAACTGTTACCACCACTCGCGCAATCAATTAGTTAAATTTTATTGCCTATATATGTATATGTGGCGAAATCTGCAAACAGTTAATGTTTGTGACTGCATCGAAATTGTGCAGTCGACATTTCCAGTCAAGTACAATGTATGCGAGACTGCTCGGTGTGAGAGCCGCATATCTATCTTTGATTTCAATATATATTTATTGCGGTTTGATCCTCGTTAGTCATTTTGCCATCGTACTCTGATAAGGATCATGGAAGGTCGAAACGCATCAGTGCGTTGCGACTGGCGGTAATTTTGTTATGTTGTTTGACGACTGGTTAAATACAATGGGATTGGTGTTTACTTCAAGCTAGCAAACTTGATTTAAAGAATTGTTACCACCATCCGCATAATCAATTATTGTTTAATTGATGCTAAATTATGTTTCATCTCTTTTAAAAATTCTGAATTTACATTTTTTTTCACTAGTTTTCAGGTGAACCGTCTATCTAATTTGACCTTAGTATAACATGTGTTATTTCGCCAGAAAATTAGTTGACAATATGAATCGAAGGCGGTTCTGTGCAAAGTATATTTTTTTAACAAATTTTATATCTGCCAGTAACTGTTGAAAAAAATTGAAAATAAATATATCTTACAAAAGCACCCTTCAAAATTTGATAAATTTTGATAAAGTAACACGGTTTAAGTAATGTTATATAAAAATTGTAGATATCTCAGGTAGTTATCTAGACTCGAATAACATTTAACTTGTGTCATCAAAAACTTGATAAAGTAGATGGAAATAATTATTACTTTAGCAATCAAAGTGGTATCCTAAAAAAGATGTGCCCTCCAAATTCTAAATGTTAACATTGGAACCAACATACGGGTTGACTATATTGAATGTTCATTAAAATGTGTTGTTACACAAATCGCAATGCTCCCACTCAAGCATCCAAATTTTTATTATTATATCCAACACTTTTTTTAGGTATTATCTCAGTTTGTAACTAGAAAACAAATTCAAATTAAAATTCGTTTTTAATATATCTAAACTACGAACATCTATATTTCATACGTTAAGCTGCCAAAATGTACGTATACGTTGACATGGAAATAACATTTGGAATGCCAATTAATGAAATTCGAATGGTAGAATTTTTTTGCTAGTAAAAGCTTTCTTGCATATAATTAGGGATTTCAAATGAAGCAATTATTTTAGCTGTTGAATAATTTTGCGTTTCTCCTAAGATGACACATTTAATAGGGTAGGATTTTGGGTTTTAATCTCATGTGAATTTATTGCTAAGCTAACAAGGAGAAGATCGTGGTGTAAAACAATCCTTACATTTAAGTATTTTTTGAAATTTGATTGCGGAGTGCCAGCTTAATATTTTCCAATGCCGCGTATTGCGTATGCTTTGCACGGACAGTTTCACAAAGATCCGATTGATCACAATATCCAATTTCGTTTTGTCTTCAATCGGGCTGAGTTTGTATTCGTACCAATGGAAATGCGGTTCTATCACATCTTTTTTTACCGGCAACGTTTCGGAAAGTAAATCCCCTTTCCATCTTATGGCCAAATTGTTTACTTATATCCACAGCACAATACTCACAACAGCAGATTTAAGCAAATGTGATAACCTCGTTCCAAAACCGTTCTATTTATATTTTATTTTTTGACCCACCACTGGTTTTAAACATAGGAACTTGTCACAGTAACTAAACTGTATATGCATATGTCAGCGCACATGAATGCACTCACTAACAATAAATCTACATATATATATATATATACACTATATATATATATATATATATATATATCTTGTACTCTAGACAGAAAACTATTTTAATTGTAATATTTGTTTAAAGGATAAATATTATATATTAATTGATGTTTATGCTGAAATGTAAATGAGATGAACATTTTATAAATTGGCAATAAGATCATACTGCTACTTTTACAATATTTAAATTACATGAAAGTTAAACGAACATTGGTTGCGCGGGCGCTGATAACAATTATTAAAATAAATGTTCCGATCTTGATAAAAACACCTTACCCATAATGTACTTACATTTGCCAGTGTAAACTAAGAATTATATAGTAGACCGGTTTCGTCCTTATTGCGCACTCATCATGTACTGGGAAGAATTTGCCGCAGGGTGAATCATTGTTTAGAGCACCAGATTCCGAGGCAGACGTGCCCAGGTTTGAACACTGTCCGCAGAAAATTCTTCCCAGTACACTATAAGTTCCCAATAAGGACGAAAGCGGTATACTGGGTAAATTGCCTTTTCTACACTTAGTTTATACTGGCAAAAGTATGTACATAATGGGTGAGGTGTTTATAAATGAAAGTTGATTCTAAAATTATATTCGTAAATTAGGTACTATTACGTGTATTTGGCACAAAAAGTTAGTGTCTTAAAAGAAAATTATTATTGTGTACACATTTCATCTATATAATTCTGTCTACCAGTTACTTGCTACACTTCTAAACGGTAATATTTAGTTCGCATGAGTTTATGAGCCTTGCTATTGGTTTAAAAAAACAAAAAAATCTAGCATGCTAAGCTAAACTTTAAGTTATATATTATTTATGTCGGTTATAGAAAAAAAGAAAAAAAAAACAGTTGCTTCATTTTTACTTTCTTTCTACGAATCACTCTTCCATGTTTGTTAATGTGAATAATATAGTACGTTCTGAAAGTGATAAAATTTAGGAAACTTGCGATGTTTCGTAAAGCAACTAATTACTCCCAAATTGTAAACTTAAGTCTCAAATAATTCTTCCTTTTACCATTTTAATGTATGTAAAGCCTTATTTCATTTTTAAGCAATTCAATTATAAAAGATAGGATCTTAGAAATCCTAGACTTTTAATGTAACTAATACATATTTCTGCTAGAAAAAAATGAAATTATTATGTCATTGTTCCACGAAGTATAGTTAGTGCAAAATAATTCGTTTTTTAAGTGAATATTGAAGCGTGCATTTTCGCACAATTTATCGTGATTTAAAATGAATAAAGTATCGTTCATTACTTCTGTATTCGAAGTAACGACTAAAGGTATACACAGGTGAGCGTGAATTCATGCCAAAATACTTTTAAATCTAGAAAGATAACATAAAAGGAAACAGAAAATTATGCCAAAATTCCTAAAGAAAAATGGTTCATTCTACGCAAAATAGCGTTTCAAATTTACTTATCTATTTTCAGACAGACTGTCTTTGGATATTGAATCGTTCCTTGCTACAAAAAGAAATTCAAGATGCTTTGCTTTTATAACAATATAACAAATGCCTGAGATTTGTAGGCGAATCGGTGTAATATCATTTATGGTAAACAATTGTTTCTAGAATTAACTTTATACAATAAACAGCTCTGCTCAGTTGTCGAATTTGCAGTACTAATATAAATTCAAGCTACATTTGATTGCTTATAGCACCAGAACTAGGGTTATACTGTGTGCTTGATAAATCGGATGAACTTCAATGCAATAGAATTTAATATATAGTACTATTGTTAGGAGATTCGCTTATTGCTTAGCCAAATGAGCCTTATTGCAATGAATTAAGACAAACGAATAAACTTTTTCCATTGTTATAATTTTCTTAGATATATTTTGCCTTCAATTCTCACTAGGATTTTGCTTGTTTGTATAATTCGGTATAAATCAACAGATTTTCAAATAAAATTCATGGAATGCTACAAACTTATTACCGATTGGTGTATGCAATATGCCAGATTTCTTTTAGAAACATCTCTTCGCATAATCTTTAGCATGAAAGGAATTAATAAGATTATAATGCTATTTATTAGATTGCACAACTATCAGCGCATTAGCTCGTAGTATTCAAACAATATTTTGAAAACGCTTCAAAGCCTATCTTTGTCAGATTTCTGTTCAGATAATATGCATAGGGTGATCTTCTCTTAAAATAAATAAAATAGCAAATATGATTTTATACCTTTAAGGGCGTAAATTGTGACATGAGTATGCCACTGACCAAATTAATATATTTCAATGTAATTGCGTGGCTAAATGACCTAACTTAATATGATATCACCGTATTTATTAAAAGTTGAGTACACTTCACACTCGTCTAGTAGGCAACGCGAACGTCATATCTTATCCAAATTAAAGTTTACTTTATTCAACATCTTATCAATTCACTCATTATTATACGCAGAACTTAAATTTACACAGAATGACAAGTAATCTAGCAATATAAATATTGTAGAAAAAAATTCTGATTGAAGTGTGCTAAACCTTTCATTTTTCAGATTATTGTCAAAATGCTTCTACAATATGGTATTTTTGCATCTCGCCTATAGTGCAACAAAAATCAAACACTGAGCTTTGCGCGGTGGATCAATCCAAAATAAACCACGTAATTGTAATACTTAACAGAGATTAAGCTAAGTTTTGCGCAAGAATAATTTTTTATTGGAATAAGAATAAAGGTGACAAATGAAAAACTCCCATAGCAGCAGGGTCATTCGTTATTTTATTAATTACTATTTTATGAATAAACATGATAATAATTCAAGAAACGGATTAGAAATATTTACAAAGCTACAACTGTTAATCGGATAAAGTGCAGTAAAATGTACACAAATCTTCAACTAGTAGGTATACTATTTGGCAAATAGATTCCATAAGAAAAGTATGAGAAACGTAAAAAATAAAAAGATAAAAATGGTAATGCAATTATTTAAATCAGGATTGCGAGTTTGGTATAAACCCAAATCCCATTATATTTAACCATTCGTACAAAAATATAAAACTATTGTTAGTCACACGTGCTGACGCCTTTCTACCTTTACACAATAGTGATTGCGCGGATGGTGGTAAAATTATTTTAAATCAAGTTTGCGAGCTTGAAGTAAACACCAATCCCATTGCCAGTTAACCGGTCATTAGAACAAAATAACAAAACTACCGCCAGTCGCAACGCACTATTTACGTTTCGTCATTCGCCAGTCATCATCAGAGTACGACCCAGAAGCGGCTGAGTTAAACCGCATTGAATATATGGTTGATCCTCCTTATTACCATCATACTCTGATGATGATGAAAGATCGAAAGCTGCGTCAGTGCTACGCTTTAATATACAATGAACTGTTATTTGACCGACGACTAATTAACAATAGGATGTGTTCGCATTCATCAATACCTTATGCAAGATTTCACCGAATTTTCCTTGTGAGGGGCAATTGATAGTACTCGTAGGTCAGTAAAATATTGAATCCTTTGCATTTTCAGGTGCACCGATTATTGTCCTTGATCGATGGGTCGTCACATTCCCCTCCATTTTGAAGCCCTCCATTAACTGCTTGTCAGAAAATGACGCTGGAACAAGATTTTCCTCTCTTTTTTATCGAAATTTTCAGGGCTTCATTTCCAATCCTATCATCAGGGTTGACGCCATACGCCACAAGATTTTTTTGCCATTTGTACCTTCTATAATCATCATTAGAGCAGGAGGACAAAGAGACTGGCGAGTATCAAATCGCAGTGCATGTATAAGTAATGCAAAATTTGATGTGGTAATGTTGGCTGCACAAATTCAATGCAGTCACACACGTTTACTTTCTGCAGCTTTTGCCACTTGAATTTAATTTATACAATAATTGATTGCGCGGACGGTGATGACTATCATTTAAATTAAGTTCGCGAACTTAATATAAACAAAAACTTCATCGTATTTAACCAGTCGCACCACATATCTAAACTGACCACCGTCTCACGTAGCTTAAACGTCGGTGAAAGCATCTCGATGCAAATGAGCACGTATGGTGGAAATACATCAACTCATACTATACACACGAGGCTATTGATAGACTTGCAGCAATCCGTCGCACGAACCTTGCCTTTTAAACAAATACTCTTTGACTCTCTTTGGTTAATGTGGCAGTTTTACTCATTTAAGCGTACAATGCCGGATATATATTCTACTATCTAGATGTATACATAAAATAGAATTATATATCTATTCTTTAAATCAAGTTTACGAGCTTGAAGTAAACACCAATCCAATTGTATTTAACCAGTCGTCGAACAACATAAAAAAACTACCGCCAGTCGCAACGCACTGACACGATTCAACCTTCCATTTTCATCATCAGAGCATGCCGGAAAACTGGCTAGCGAGGATTAAACCGCATTGAATATATATGGTTTGATCCTCGCTAGCCAGTTTGCCGTCCTAATCTGATAAGGATCATGGAAGGTCGAAACGTATCAGTGCGTTGCGACTGGCGGTAGTTTTGTTATGTTGTTCGACGATTGGTTAAATACAATAAGTTAATGTTGCTTCTAAACTTGATTTAAAGAATTGTTATCACCACCCGCGCAATCAATTATTGTTTAAGCATATCTCTATTTCTATGGCATTTTACTTAATGCTATATTAGTATATGCGCTTTTTTATAGCGTTTATCAAAATATAGTATACAATCGAGCTGTGTTGAACCATGCTTGAATGTTAACACTTTTTAAAGTAATAGTTGAATTTTCTAAGATCAACTAATATTATTTGTTTCAGGTTGAAAATAATTAAGGTAAAATCAGATGAGATTTGTTTCAAGTAAATAATTTTTCTCAACAAAAATAAATTACGCTCTCATTCTATATCATTCGCGATTATAAAGCGAAGCATGATTAATGCTTGCTTTAATTCATTTCCGTAGCTACTTTGTACTACCAACATTCAATAACCAAAAGAATTATTGGGTTACACCATCAAACATGCTATCTTAATTATTTAAAACAAGTTTGCGAGCTTGAAGTAAACACCAATCCCATCGTATTTAACCATTCGTCGAACATTATAACAAAACTACCGCCAGTCGCAATACACTGACGCGTTTCGACCTTCCATGATCCACATCTGAGTACGACGGCAATCTGACTATTGAGGATAGACAGCATTGAGTATATATGGAAATCAAAGTTAGATATGCGGCTCTCACCTCTATTAGTCTTGCATGACGCGTTTCAACCTTCCATGATCGTCATCAGAGTACGACGGCAAACTGACTAGCGAGGATCAAAGCACATTGAATATATATGGAAATCAAAGTTAGATATGCGGCACTCACCTCTAGTAGTCTTGCATACATTTTATGAGACTGGAAATGCCGGCTGCAAAATTTCTATGCCATAACGAACATTTGCTTTTTGTAGCTTTCGCCACACACACACACACACATACACACACACGCACATATATATATATATTTGCTTATATATATATATATATATATATATATATATATATATATATATATATATATATATATATATATATATATATATATATATATATATGTAGTGTACAATTAAACAATAACTGTTACTTGGTGGTGGTAACAATTCTTTAAATCAAGTTTGCGAGCTTGAAGTAAACACCAGTCCCATTGTATTTTACCAGTTGTCGAACAACATAACAAATCTACCGCTATGCTATCTTAAGTTTCTGGGTTTCGTCTAATTTCTACTAAATCTTACACCAATACACTTCTCCTTAACATGAAGTTGTATTTGCAAGAGTATAAAGAAAACTAATTCTGTTTTTATCATAAGCTGTGTGGAGCCAAATATACATTTATTTATGAGTATACGAATTCGGGTTCAGCAAGGATCGTTGAAAACCCTTAAAGTAACAAGTTGTCGCCTACAACTATCTGTGAAAAAATTCAAGTAACTGGTTTTTATGCTTGCCTTTTTTAAAGTTCATACTCAAAAGTGTAACCGCCTTACAATTGGCTGCTTCACACAGATTGTTCAGTCCACCTCCGGGCCTTCAGACGCGTGACATGGACGACTGTTGGCGTCAGCTATGCGCGGACGAAAATAATTGGGAGCGAACGCTGTACAGTGCGCTTATCCACAGAGTAAGTGCCGAGGTTTTGCGTAACTTACCAACTTCCTTTTTTGTAGTCATGGTGACGGATTGTCTTTTTCTAAGTATAAGTTTTAACACTCAGAATTAAAGTTAATGACTTTACTGAGCAGTCGGAAAAATATGCAAGTAAATATTTTATTTTAATAATAGATTAAGGTGCACAAATGGAATTTATTTTGAAGCTCAAATGTAAAATTAAAATGGCTATAAGGAAAAAAACATTTTTGGTAAATTTTATTTGATATTAATCAGGGTTTTTTTGACAACCTATTAGACGTAGGAAGCATCATCAACATTGCTCAAATCTGTGAAATACAGCTAACTAACAAAAATATAGTTGAAATCCCTGAAAAATATTGATACTAATGTTATTATCAATATGACTTTATTTATTCCTTTGGCGTTTACATGTGGCGTAAATTGGTTCTGCAGTGCAATGCAACTGATGCCAAGAATAAAACCGTTGTTTAATTCTAGTCCGCAAAATTGAATTTTAAAACAAAAATGACGGATCAATACAGATGGCCTAACATTAAATACATTATCGGACATTTGCGTTAATTTGAAGCATAATATTTCTGAAATTTAATAAACGGATATTTGTCCTTTAATGGTTTTGCAACAAATAGATTGTTGCGATGCTGTGTATGGCTTAACTGCCTGATCTACATTTGGACAAACGCAAGATTGTTCCTAGTTCCTGTTTCGAAAGGAAACATTTTGGTACCCATATGCGTGTTAATTTTTGAGTTCACAATTCGGCATCAATATATTTGTCTAGTCATCTATTAGTCCAAGAAACAATGTTTACAAAAATTCATTTTATTGCATGCAGCTAAGTAACAGAAAATATAATTGAAATCCCTGAAAAAGATTGATATTAATGTTATTAGCAATATTACTTTATTTATTCCTTTGGCGTTTACATGTGACGTAAATTGGTTTTGCAGTGCAATACAATTGATGCCAAGAATAAAATCCTTGTTTAATTCTAGTCCGCAAACTTGAATTTTAGAACAAAAATGGCGGGACAATACACATGGCCTAACATAAAATACATTATCGGACATTTGCGTTAATATGAAGTATGATATTTTTTAAACTTAATAAACGGAAATTTGTCCTTTAATGTTTTTGCAACAAATAGATTGTTTCGATCCTGTGTATTGCTTAATTATCTGATCTGTGTTTGGACAAACGCAAGATTGCTCCTAGTTCCTGTTTTGAAAGTATATATTTTGGTACCCATATCCATGTAAATTTTTGAGTCCACAATTCGTCGTCATCAATATATTTGTCGAGTCATCCATTAGTCCAGGAAACAATGTTTACAAAAATTCATCTTATTGCATGCATCGTTAGGCGGTCAGTAAATACCAAACTCCACAGTCTACAAGGGAACGAACCTAGTTTGAGCAAGATTCTTTCTTTGTTGGTTTAAATTTTCTACGCAATATTTTCTCTCACAAAATTAGTTTGTCGAGTTCCATATTCTCTTTTAGTCACCTAGTCGTGAAACAGGTGAATTCAAATCATATTAATTCCCCGAAGAATATATATGTCCCTCAATAGATTCCAGGAAAGACTACCTGCATTTTATTCCAGTAACTGTGTTTTTATTTACTTTTGTTCTTAGCCGTTTCAAGATGATAATGGAAAATTTACAGAATTGAAGCTTTACGCAAATAAAAACCAAAACGTTACAGTGCTTTAAAGTTGAAAATAGCATTAGACTGTCCATTTTCAATGAATTCACCTGGGCTATTATTTCTTTTCTATAAACGTCAAACAAAATGTGGTTTAGTAGCTGTTAAATACTATGATCATGCCTAAGCTAAAAGTGATCTAAACTAAAGATTGAGACCCGTAAATTTAGTTAGCAATTGTATACAGATAGCAACCTTCCAGACTACCTTGAATAATCTTTTTTAACGCGATGCTAAATTCATTGCTACATTTAAATTTTAATCTAGCTTGTAAACAAAATAAATCTAATTTTCTTAGATAAAGGAGTTGCGCATGATACAAGCGACCATATACAATTATACGGGGTATATATGCTGTTGTATGTAATATACAGGGTATGCTAACTGTTTACATTTATTTGAATAAAGCTGCAATACGTTGTTTATATGTACTACTACCACGTGTATTAGAAATATAAATTATGCTGTCCAATCGAGGTAGAGAACTTTGACTTTATTAACTCGGTCTCTGCTCATTGACATGTTTGATATCAGTAAACCTAACAGCACAGAAGCATCGCAGGTGTAGCTCAATGCAGCCTAAATTCAGACAAAAATCACCCACAGGATTATATTTTTTTAATTTTTCATATTTTTTATATTTAATGTATAGTTTAAAACTTTTAAATACACAATTTTTCATGTACGTCAAGGCCAAATATTATAATTTTTAACAAAAGAGTTCATGAATCTGGAGTTTTCATCTAGACAGCCACACTTTAAAAAGTTTCTAACAATTACAGAATAGCCTAAATTTTGGTAATTCCAATCACATACCAAAATAAAAGAAATTTTATTAAATCAAAACATCACTTGTTCTATACTTTAGTGAATAATCTGTATATTTACTATTTAAATTCATTGGGTCAGAAAATGGTGTAAATAGCTAAAATTGACTTTATGTTTCAGCGTTGGTTGAACATGTAGTAATTCAATTAAACAAGCATTGTTTGCGCAGGTGGTGATAAAAACTATTCATGTCAAGTTTTCGAGCTTCACCCGGTTAGATACAATGGGATTGACGTTTACTTTAAACTCGCAAACTTGCTTCAAAACATGTAATGATTGTGTTTGACGATGAAATACCAACTACAATTCCTGTAGTAGATTTATATGGTGGTTGTTAGAAAAACACGTTTACTAGCGTAATCTTTAAGCTGTTGAGTACTGCAGCGTAGGAGGCTATCAAATGACATGACATTCGTGCTAGGACTGTTACGTTTGTAAAGAAATTGCAAAATAAGGCTCCATTCAAGCCTAACACTTAGGTTTCATCAAAGTTAAGACGTTTGTCAGTGCAATGTCTCCATTAGGCAGGATGTGAAAATTGTGAATCTTAGAAATATTTAATATATTTTGAATCTAAAACACTTTCCTACATGAAACTACTACTCATATTAATATATTTGAAGTTCGCTGGCTAGATTTTGATTATATATATATAACCAGTATGAACAAAACACTGCAAACTGTATCAAAGGCAATTCGTCAAGTAGACCGGTAATGTACTTATTTGGAACTCTTAAAGTAATATTCCGAATTTATCGCGACAGAAGCTTGAACCGGGGTACATTTAATTTGGAATATTGCACACATCAACTTCTCCACTCTTGCCGCACACTACATAGAATTTTGTAGGTAATATATCAAATTATGTTTTTTTGATTAGCCTGTCCTTTAGATAGACATAACTGATAATTGTATTACATAACGGACACATGCTTCAGTCTATCTTTAATGCTGGGTTGTAATTCAAATAATTTATTAGTGTGTATGACTACCAGATCATACGAGAAAAGCTTCTTTAATCATAAAGCAGAGTTTACTACAAGTTTGAGCGTATTGGTTACAAACAATCAAAAAAATATACTCACCAAATTTAAGTGCGAACGAAGGCTGTATAATTATAATTCACTATAAACAGAGTGATGATGTAATCTGGTTTATTGACTAGGAATTATTACTTAACAATACTTGCTGCATGGTAAAAAGAAAATATTAAAAAACATGAAAATGAATAAAATGAACATAAGAAAGTTAAGCAAATATGATATTTGTCGAAAAATTATATTAAGAAGGCCCACTAAAATAAGGGATAAACTAGAATTTAAGATTAGCATTAACCATATTTTGTATGGTGTGTTGTTTTGGTTCTGACTATAATGAACACGGTTTCGATAATGACAGCTGGCATGGAGTAGGTACATATTATCAATTAGGCTATTCCTGGAATTTTGCAGTAACAGAAATTTGGGGCCAGCCTCTTGCAAATATATTTGCTGTCTACCTTTCAAACACGGGAGTTCTGGTATGTCAGCAAATAAAAAATCTAAAATATATAAAACACAACAAGCCAAAGACAATACGTATATCTGTTCTTGTGTTTAATGAACTACAATTAATAAATTATCTGTAATAAAGATGAATTTACGGTTGAATGCAAAAAATAATGTCCTAAGTAAGAGCTCTTCCTATACAGGAGAATTTACGTTTTGAATTTGGAATAAGGAAAAAAGCTAAATGAATAATTTTCACAAATCTATTTCGATTTAAAATTTTAAAGAGAAAATTTTAAATACGTAGAGAATTCCGTTGATATTGCATGGAATAGTGAGCTAAATTAAGTTCAAGTTAAGCATGACTGAAAAATACTTATTCATCAAATTGGCTAAATTAAAATGAAATTGTTGTAACCATTCGTCTATGTATCATAGCGCTAATAAAAGCAAATTATTTAAGCGTCGCTAAAAAACGGAACTTCAGACAGGAGTTAAATTACGATGGATATCATTAAAATTTGACAAATTATTACATAATTGAAAACTATCAGTTTCACAATAATGCCGTTTAAAAATAAAAATATATCAAGATCTTGTTGATAAGGTAGAGGTAACTCGTACATTGCATATTTAATGAAATATCAATAATGAATAATCATGAAAATGCTGTCGTAATTCTCTCAATATCCCAAGCTGCCGGTTTTTTCAAACATTTTTGGTCAAGTAATTACAAGAAGTTGCTTATTGTGAATGAAGTCAGTTGCAAACATTTTTAATCTGCAAGAAAATTAATAGCAAAATTGTAAATTATTCCAATATTTAACGGTAAAGTGTTATCGTGCGTGCTTTGCTTCCACATTTCAGAGTTGTTCAATATCGTATAATTTATAAATTAATTCAAACTTATTTACATTTGCCTTTCGAAATTTGTTACGTGAAATGTTAAATATTTCACTATGTTACGAAACAATCAAAAACAAATTTTTATAGACATGTTTTCTACAAAAGTTATGTAACTATTTTTGATTTATATACAAATGTGCACAATTAAAATATTACATAACGAAAAATGTAATTTAAGTGTTAAACATTCACGATGATATTATTTAATATCCGCGCAATCAATTATTGTTAAATTGTATTACCTATATATGTATATGTGGCGAAAGCTGCAGACAGTTAATGTTCGTGACTGCATAGAAATTGTGCAGCCGACATTTCCAGTCAAGTTCAATGTATGCAAGACTGCTAGAGGTGAGAGCCGCATATCTAAATTTGATTTCCATATGTATTCAATGCGGTTTGATCCTCGATAGTCAGTTTGCCGTCGTACTCTGATGATGATCATGGATGGTCGAAACGCGTCAGTGCGTTGCGGCTGGCGGTAGTTTTGTTATGTTGTTCGACGACTGGTTAAATACAATGGGATTGGTGTTTACTTCAAGCTCGCAAACTTGATTTAAAGAATTGTTACCACCACCCGCGCAATCAATTATTGTTTAAATTGTATTGCCTATATATGTATATGTGACAAAATCTGCAAATACGTTAATGTTTGTGACTGCATCGAAATTGTGCAGCTGACATTTACATTCAAGAGCAATATATGTGAGACTGCTAGAAGTGAGATCCGCATGTTTAATTTGGCTTTACTTAAATATGAATTGCAGTTTGATTCTCGTTAGTCAGTTGGCCGAAGTAATTTGATGATGATCATGGAAGGTCGAAACGCGTCGGTACGTGTGGCTGATGGTATTTTCGCTATGCTGTTCCATGACTGGTTAAGTACAAGGAAATTGGTGTTTACTTCAAACTCAAAAATTTGATTTAAAGAATAGTTGCCACTATCCGCAATAGCAATGCCTTTTTAATTGTATTACTTATATATGTGGGTAGAGAAAGCTGCAAAAACGTTAATGTTTGCGACTGCATAGAAAGTTTGCAGCCGAAATTTCCAGTCAAGAACAGTCAAGAGCTGCATAACTATTTTTGCTTTCAATATATATTCATTTCTGTTTGATCCTTGCCGTCGTTCACAGATGATGAACATGTAAGTTCGAAAAACGCGTTAATGCGTGCGACTGGCGGTAGTTTTGCTATGTTGTTCGATGACTGGTTAAATTAAATGGGATTGGTGTTTACTTCAAGATCGCAAACTTGATTTAAAGAATTGTTACCACCAACTGCGCAATCAATTATATTTTAATTGTATTAAATATCCGGCTGAGGTCCGAAACTTGAGTTAAATTTTTAATTTATTTACAAATATATGCAAATTATGTTATATATTCGTTCAAAATAATTAAAAAATCAATTGATGCAGTTTTCTTTTCTTTCTAGTCAGTATCTTTCTTTTATGTATCCATTTACCTATCAAGTGACGTCTACGACTTTAAACTCGTACTTTTATTCTATTTTTTCCTTATTTCTTTATTTTGATTCGCCGTTTTTAATCATTTTTTCTAACATAAGTATTTTGACCATGCATACGATTTGTTTTAGCAATTTTAATGCATTTTTCTATTTCAATGAAACTATAGATCATTGTTTGATGCAGAGATTTATTGAGACAGAATATAAAAAAACATAGCTAAAAAGGCATTTTCGACAAAATTGATCTTGAACAAAATAAACGGAGGTTAAATTTGCCTTAATCAATATAATATACAACAAAAAAATCAAGGAGGAAGGAGACGCACATGCTGAGACACACACACATGCCCACAAGCAAAAATTGTTGAATTTCTAATCGTCTCAGAACTTATGTTGTTTATTATTACCTAAAGTCAACGGTCGTTATAAATAGTTGTTTCCGCTGTGTGAAACGCGTTTTCATTTTCACTTTGAAAAACGCAAATAAATAGGTTTGGTTCGGAGTTTATTTTTATGTGCAATGTGTTCAGGTATTTGCAAACAAATTTTTCACTTTGACAGCTTTGTTTGCCCAAAGTGCTCTTGAATTCGCTTCTTCAGTAATCGGCCGATTTGTCCCACATAACGCTTTGGTTATCTATTACATTTGACTTAATTAACTATGTTGGACTTTTCGATTGCTGGCAGCATATCGTCTAAATTTACATCTATCATACGTATTTTATTCAAATAATTGTCAGTTGTGCATTTAGCATAAAATAAATCGCTGATTTTTACCTACAGGAGCAGATATCTCGGACACTGCGTAGCCTTTAAATACTGGCATATATCATCATTGCTTTAAATAAAGTTTCGAACTTGCGATAGAACCAATTCTATCGTATCTTATTATTTGCACAACAAAGAAAATCTACCATAAGTCGAGCATACTGCGCTTTTCCAGCCACCTCGTTTATCAATTAAACAACAGTAAAATTACCGTCATTCACATGTATTGTCATGTTTCGACCTCCCATGATCGACGGCAAGCTGACTAGCGAGAATCCAACCGCAGTTTATACATATAGAAAGAAACATTTAATATTCGGCTCGCACCTAGTGTGGTCACGCATATATTGTATCTGACTGAAAATGTCTGCTACAGAAATTTTAGGCAGTGTGTGTATTTTTATCTAAACCACTGATTATATGGACCGTAAAATTATTTTACTTAAGAAACAGAAATTTTAACCATTCCAACAAATCATAATGAAATCGACGACATCATACGTCTTCTCAAACAGTCAATAACTGTCAGCAAACTTGCGGCTTAGATGTTCGGCATGCCAAATGTCCACATGTTAGTTAGAAAGCCTTAACCGGATAAATTTAAGACCATTCGTGCCAACTTTGTAGAGCACATAATATGGCATGAATAATATACAATACTAAAAAATAAATTTTTTTTGCCAAACAACTCTGTTCGCAATGCTTTTTATTTCGTAAATAAATTAAAACCGCATTAGATGATCAACAAAATATGATTTCATTTGCCATCAGAAATATATTTCAATTATTACCCTTGCACAAATCACCGATTTCTACTGTAATTTCACAGATTGTAGCCAACCATTACTCGTCATACCAACAAATCCTCAAAAATTATCCTTAAAAAATCCACTAAAGATAATCAATTTACATTCAATGAATAATGTTTTATGGAGGTTAATTAAAGGTACATGGTTGTCCATTAGGGAGTCTAAAAGCTGACTTTTACATGTTATATTTTGAAGCAGCCCTATCGTAGACTATCATACTCATGAGCGCAAAAACATAAGCGTAGCGTACTGTCATACCCTAACGTATTGCTATTGCGAGTTTAGCGGCCTAAAAAGGGAAATATAACGAAAGCATACATAGACTGGACAATACATCCATTATCATAGCATTGTCCCAATTTCCCAAAATGAAATTCAATACGAAATTTATCTCACAGCATAAAAGAAATCTGTTCTGAAGAATTTCAACGCACGGAACGGGCTGTGTTCAGGACAATTTTATTAGCAAAGATGAATTTTAAACGACGACATAAAACCTTTGAAACTGTGCCAAAACAATAGGTGACATATATCAGTATATCTTTTATAGGTGACGTATCATCTGAAACATCTACTCGAGGAAATGAAAAAATGGTGATTTTTCGGATGCTTAATACGACACAGATGCTCGTTTATTCAACAGAGCGCCTGATAAACGTAAATGCAAAGGATACGCATTTTGCAAGCGAAGAGTGCAATATTGATTACTTATATGAATTAAATATCTGCCGAGTACAATCTTTTGGCTCGAATGACCAGTTGTTAAAGAAGTCAGATACTGTTTGTTGCGGAGAACTAATATATATGCAATTATGTATTAGGGGTTGCGCATCTAATAAAAAATTAATTCAATTGCAACCAGAAAGTTAAACCAAAGACAGCATGAACAAAAAGTATAATCTCGTGCACATTCGTTTTGTGCTTACTGGCGAAACATCAGCAGGAGCCGGTATTACGCCCTTAAAACATTTTATATTTGGGTGAGAAATGTGGGAAAATAGGACGGTACAATCTCCTAGACGAATGTGAAAACCTGCAGCAGTGAAGCTAACGTCATATAAAGTCTCGACAATGCGACTTCGACGTTAGCTCAATCTAAATAATATATATACGGAGTTTATAAAGCATACCAACACTATGGCTTTTGTGTTAGTAACCGATACACACATTATAATATCGGAAAGGTACATTTTACTAACACTATGGTTGCCGAGTCGATACATGGTACCAACACCATGGATCTTAATGCATGCTATAGTTCAACAAAATTTAGAAATGTTAAAAAAAGTCATTGCAAGAACGTTTTAGGTGTCGTACATTTGGCAAAGCATCCAACATTTCAGCAATATCTCAAAATATAAAATAATTTTAAATTCCGAGGGTGAAGATAGGAATTATTTAAATCTTGGTCGGAGGCGTCATACAAACACAAATCCAATTAAGTATGCATTTGCTAGTATAAACTAAGAATTATATTAGGTAGCCCAAGCGTTTCATCAAGTAGACCGTGTCCATCTTTATTATGAGCTCGACAAGTACTGTCCAGAATTATGCCGCGGACATTACTTGAAAGGTTTCCATTTAGAATTAACATATTGCATTGCATGAATTGCCTTTGCTACATTTTTCAATGTTTATTTTATAACGACATTTCGATTAGATAAATTTTAAGTTATTGAAATGGAATTTATATCAAGCGAAGACAAAATGGCCTTTTATACCTATATATACGACATAGTTAATATATCAAATCAAAGTGATTGCATATTATGAAGTAGAAATCATTAGTGCTAATAACATTATTAATATTGCCCGTTCAGTGCAATTTTCATCATATTATATTTGAAATTCTCTTTACAGAAAAAGAGATGATAAGTTTTTGTCTAATATGCGTTTATTTATTTTGTTAACAATTTAATTCTACTAATTATGATTATTAATATGTTGTTGAAGATAGTAATTCATAATTATATTTATAGATAGGTAGAATTTATAATATTTGCTGTCCGTGAAATTATTGCACTCATTAGATTTAGATTCTTTGTTCAGTTGCAAAATTTTTAAATCCCTGCTTAACATATAATCAGTTGGAAATGTAATAAATGTTTTATATATCATTTATGTAGAATGTTTTAGTATATCTTTGGTTCTATATAACTGTGCATGGTTTAATTCTAGGCATAGAGGAGTTTTTTTCTGTATGGATGTTTCATTAGATAAACTTGCATTATGAATATATTTTTTTAAAATTGAAAACCCCTCAGATACATATCGGTATCCGCGAGTGTCCCTTTACCTAGGGGAAACTAAAATAATCTCATAACAATTATTAATGTTTCAATAGATAGACGTGCCTCCAGTTTGTGTGTGGCTACACGTTTTTTGTTTCGATGCGCTGAGATAAATCTAAATACCTGCGTGTGTACGCTCATCTATATGAAGCTAAATTGATGACAAAACTTCTAGTGACTTTCAATAAATGAGAGTGTGGTGATTGTGGGCGTGCGAACTTCAATTACATATTCTGATATGCACATGTAAGCGAATAAATGTAAATCTTTTGCTAACTTATTTAAATTCCCCTATCTGGCGTCATAATAAGAGTTTTCTATTTAGCCTGTGAGATATTATAATTGTAAATGGCATCAGAGTTTAGGGATTGGGAAAAGTAATAAAATTACACCTGTAGTACAATTATGTACTAGTAACTGATCAAAATATGGTAAGAAAATTAATCCTAGTAATTTATAAAATCAAATATTTGAAGGTTCTTCAAGAACATTATTACGATTGCCTAACGAAGAAATAGTATATTAAGGAAATCTTATATTTAAAATACAAGTTTATTGATAACTGATACTAATCATATATTATTTTAGTTTATAGCCAAATTAAGATAACATTAAAATGATTAAAATTAAAAAGAATTTCATTGCGAATAACCATAAATTTGATTAAAATACAGTACATTTATAAACTGCTTATAATTTAATTTTAATGAAGCATTGTCTAAATTTTACTTTGGATAATTTCCGATATCGATCCGGGACAATCTTCGCTTCCTACTCATAGTAAAATCTGTGTAGCCAATAGAACATGGCGATATTTTAACCCGTGTTCTGTTCAGAATATCATCTTGTGACTTCGTTTTAATAGATTACTTAATAAATCTAGTTTATAAAAAATGGCAGAATATTGATATGTGCTGACAAACATTCTAGTTAATTGCATGGCTGGCGAGACCAGATACATTAACATGACTATATGTATGTGCAGTTCGATATTCTCCTCTTCTTACCTCAATAGGGCGCGTGGTTTCACTCACACACATGAGACTACAATCATTACAGTACAGGTCATACAGTTCTGATGTGTCTAAATGTTAAATTTTCTCCTTTTCGCTGGGAATTTCAGTGCATATATCAAGGAATGGTCTTAAGCTTGTTCGTATGCTGTATTCTGAGGCTAACGATTTCTCCTTCCTGCCTAATTTGGAGTCAGGTATTACCATGAACCTACATATACCGACATATTGTGCAACGGATCTTTATATTGACTTAGGGCAAGTTTGTTTTGCATTCTTTCCATTTGTAGTCAATAAACTGACACGAACAATCAAAATTCTGGCAAATTCTGGGCATTACGTGATGAGTTCAAAATAACGACGAAAACAGTCTACTGGATGAATTGCCTTTTCTACATTATACAATTCTTAGTTTATACTGACTTATGTAAGTAATTGAGGGGTCAGGTGCTTATATTAAGATCGCAGCCTTGATTATAATAATCAAAATATTTTAGAAAAGCACCAAACTTTTTAACGGTTAACATAAATAAAACCTCAGTAAAATGAAAAAAAAAATCCGTTCAAGCCTCTTTAAAATGTAAGCTACTCTTGACTTCAATTATTCGTTCTCAAATAGATTAAGCATGATAGAATTATTCCTGAAAGTTCTCTTTGTTCACCACTCTTACTTTTTTAAATTATTATCTGAAGACTTCTTATTCACATCGACTCTAAGATACAAATTTGTATCGTAGAGACATGTTTTTTCATTAAATAAAATGTTTCATAACCTGACTGGTGTCTCGTACCTTAATTTGCACCATCATAAAATTCCACCATTACGCCAAATCCTAAAGAAATAATTCTAAATTAATGGTGGGGCAATTAATTTGTAACTAAATGCTATTCGAAAATAAGTAATAAATTAACTTTTGAGAGAGCTGGTTTTATCTAAAAAAATCGTATTTTAGATAATCACATGCAAACTTTTGCATAAATTCATATAAAAACTGTTGCTAAGACTAACATATTGCGTAAATTTCACTGTCAAATAAATTGTATTCTGGTTACACGTGGCATTTGCCTCCAGCGGAAAAACGTCAGCAACGTCGTATTTTGGAAGTGCCATCATGTAAAGAGAAGCACTTGAAACTACTATTTTGTCGTAACTAGCATCCTTCGGGATTCGTTGCAATCGGCTAAAACAGAATCCATAAAGTTTAATGTTTATGCCATTTAATTAAATATAATTCCAATTATACATATTTTATTTCTCATGGTAGTGTTATTCCCAAATAAAATCAGCCTTACGAAATCCATTTTTGGCAGGATCATAAGCTCACTAGATTCACGTAATTGAGCTGAGAAACTGCTATTATTATGTTTCAGTATGAAATCTTTAATTATATGTATTCAGTTTCCTGCAGACTGAAGCAAAAACATACATCTCTAACATGCATGTAAATTTGATTAATTGAAACATATTATAAACATAATAAGAGGCACTTAATAGACGTGCTCAGTTTCGAACCCTGTCATTGGCAAATTCCCGAAAGTACATGACGAGTTCCCAATAAGGACGAAACCGGTCTACTAGGATTGATTGCCTTTTCAACATTACAAAAAGGTTAGTTTATACAGACAAATGTATGTATATAAAAATTTCAGGTATCGGTATCAAGATCGAAAACTTGATTAAACTAATTTGCTCATTCAACTATATAAACGTTCAATTCAATAACAAGTCCCAGTTGGCGTGGTGTCTGTTCTATAATGACAGATTGGGGTGGTTAGTTAGAAAATTAGTACTACAGGTATGCTATATAGACTCCAACAAAATAAACGACTAACCAAAAAACATTATTTGTATATAACTGAAAATTGTGCGAAGTGTACGGCGGGATGGCTCAGTGGTTATAGCAACCGACTCCGAAGCAGACGTGTCCAGGTTCGAGCCCGGACCGCAGCAAAGTATGGGTAGAACATGATATGTTTTTAATAACTACAAAACCGGTCTACTGATGTATTGTAGTTTCTACATTAAACAATTCTTTGTTTATACTGAATTTTTTTAAATATAATGGGATAAGCATTTATATGAAGCTTGCAAAATTGATTTAATTAGTAAAATTAATAAGCGATCTGCGGAATATTTTAACAGCCCAAACATCATTCTTCAATGTAATAATGTCTTGAGTTCACGGAGTGTGTTATGAAACTTTGCTGTTCTGAATTTTATCAAGTCAAGCTAAACAAGAAGCAGAACTAAATTTTTTTTGAAAATTCTTTCCTATAAGAGGTGAGCTATTTTACAACGCAAGAAATATTTGTCTCGACCATATTTAGTCCAGTTTACGACGTAATAATATAAGATAATATCGCTCGTGCAATGAGTTTTCGCTTGATTTCGTGTTTCATAAGAATTACTGTGTAATAAAAAAATAGTGAATTTCAGAGTATGAAATCAAGTTAATTTAGGACGGATATCATTTAAATTATAATAAGATTAAATAGATGAATGATTTTCTTGTTAGCTTTTTTATAAATTGCTTAAAAAGCAAGATTTTTGATTAATTAAGATTTGGTAATTAAGCGTACTTCTGGTACATTCTTAATCTGGCTGTCTGTCTGAAAATTATAAATTTCCATTCTTGGACACATTAAGATTTAAAAAAAAAATACTGTCCAACTGATGAATGGCGTATGCCATGTTAGATATTTTTTAGGTTTCAAGAGAAAATAAAAACTATATCTTACGCATAAATGAATTATATTCATTGACAAATGCGGAGTACAGATAAGTTAGAGAAATTGATATAGATTTTATTCTATTATTTCTTAAGGTTAAATCACTATAAATTTATTGATTATACATATAAATATATATATAATATTATTCAAAATATTGGTTTATTGTTTGGTTCGGCAAATTTAGGTTTTTCATTAGGAAAGAGAATGAATAAGGGTAGCCTACATTAAATTCTCTTTTGATATTTCACAAAAAAGCAAACATTTTGCAATCAAAAGCCACATTTCGAAGAAAACGGATTGGATTTCTATGCTGCTATAAATATTGCTCTGGTTATATATGTATATATTTTAAATAGACAATTTCGAAAACTGAAAACAAAACTAGTTTTCGTCTAAAAGACTTTTACTTTTGATATATTCTAAGAAATCCGTTAATTAAAAGCATTTGCATTTCCGAACAGAGTACTCAATTATAAGTTTCTTTCAGTAATTCCATTGAATAGTGTGATTCCCGAGGATTTTCTAGATGTTTATGACTGACACTGATTTATGATAGTTATAGCGTGTTCTTGTTTATTTGAGTGCATGTTTATAAGTGTATGCGTGCGGACAAATTGTGCGAGTTAGTTAATTGGAGTTTTTGCTATGACTCGGTGCATGTAATGTCTGTTGCTGTAATTTAAATGGCAAACTTGGACTGCCTTTAGAAATTTATGGGACATTTTATGCAAAACTGCAATGACGGGTCTCAAGGTATAGAAATTTTACGTCCGTGATATATATATATATATCGTTACAAGTTTCACCATTTTTTTAAATATGAAAACAAAACAGCGTACACCATGGAATAAAATTTATTAATAAATCTTATTTATACCTATATCTACAGCCATTATATAGATATTATATATATATATTTATATATATATATATATATATATATATATATACATAAAACAACAAGCACCTGACCTTAATATTCAAATGTTTCATCAACATGATATTCTTATCGACTGGTCAAGAATAACAAAATTTAACAACAATCTACTAGTATCCAGCCAAGAACAAACAGGCCCTCGACTAGAATCAACAAACATACAATCGGATTGGCAACAAACTGAAGTGGAAATAACAGAGGCGCATACGATGACAGAAGTCTCCAAACAATGTGAGCGTTTAACACTGCAATCCACACTGGCGTTGTTACCACGTGAAAACGACAACTTTGCGCAACGAGGTGAGACGATCAACTATACTGGGAAAAATAGCACTTGTATATGTAACAGTGAACAATGCGCACAAATGGTTAATTCTCAAGCTATCAAAACAATAATGACAAGATATCAGACATCACTTCGCAATACTGCGAGAATGACCTTTACATGCAAACACGCATACACACAAACACAAACGCATACACACTCACCAACTAGTCAAAACAAGAAACAGCAGTAAAAACGAGTCAGATTTGTTACCACTAGCATAATCAATTGAAAACCCAAAATGTATAAATATGTATGATTGTATAAGAGATGATTAGTATTCACGAAATAAATGGCCTTTATCCACTTTGTTATTTGTGTTTTCCTAATTATAAGAATATATATATATATATATATATATATATATATATATATATATATATATATATTCTTTAAAGTAGGAAGCGTGACGAATCATTTAAAAGGTCCATTTGCTACTCGCTAAAATTCAAATTGGCGATAATATTTGGGTCTTTATAAAGTCAATATAGTGTGAAAATCAATAGGAATGTGGTTGAATTAAACAAATGGAATTTATAAAATAACATGCATAAGACTAACCAGAGCTCGCATCTTGAAGAACGTTTTCACTGTAGCTGAACAAAGTGTTCATTAAAATCATACTTCCAGGTTTTCGATAGGGCAAACAACAGAAATGAGTTACGCAGACCGGAAGCAGTTGAATGAAAATTCTTAGCTTTCTGATAAATAGACAAACTAACTTCGCACATGATTTGAAATAAACTAATTATTTGTGTGATTGTGCTCGCGTACTTGTTTCCATGCCTCATTGTGTTTGCGTCCCTCTTCCAGTTTATTGTTGTGTATTGTTTATGCTTGATTCAACTTTATCCTGCTTGCTTTCTAAACAATTAGTTATAAAAAATTCCAACAAAATTAACTTCAAGATAGCGTTTCTTGTTTGCTTACGTGTGTCAAATATCAAGGAGCAGCCAATTAGTCACAAATGCTGTATATATTTTTATGAATTCATGTGGAAGAAATTGTGACCCTTAACATGTTTACGACTGTTGCTTATTTCATTTATTACTGAATCTGCGTATTATTGTGTACATATCCAAATTTTGTCAAATTTACTGCCTCATTATCTGAGAAATGTATTATGCAATACATAATGCTCAAGAAATTTTGTTCGATTTGTGTTCTCGCATTTGGATTACACGAGCATCGACTGTTGTTTGATGAAATTACGTTTATTCTCCAGAAAAGTTTCTAATTTTTTTCGTTGATGGTGGCTTTCTGATTTGATGAAATTAACAGTTATTCAATCAAACTTGATTTATGTCTCGTGCAAATATATATTTTATAATTTCCGAATTTTTTCCAGGAGCGTCGGCAGTCGTTTGTCCGTAAAATTATGGAAAATTATTTTATCCTTTGATTCTGGCTGTTTTTTGATTAGATGACTATACTACTTAATTAAGTAATGATAATTGATATAGGTCTCACGCAATTATATCATCTGTTATTTTCATTTGATTTTTAAATGTGTCGACTGCAGTTAGTTCGTGAAAAGACGAAAAAATATTTTACTTTTTTGAGTGTATTTCTAAACTACCTCGACGATGGTTGGTTTTTGGTTAGATGGATGTATTAATATACAATTAATTTACTTTTGAATCAGGTCTTGCGCTAATTTATCATTCTTTTCCTCATTTGGGTGGTGTAGAGCGTCGAGTTTCGTTCGTTCGGGAATTTACGGAGAATAATTTTTATTCTTTGTTAGTTTACCCAAATTACTTCGATGGTCGTTGCTTTTTTGTTTAGATTAAAATAATATTCAATTAATTTATCACACTTGATTTAGGTCTCGTGCAGTTTTATCATTTACTTCTCATATTTGTTTTCAAAGAGCATCGAATGTCGTTTTTTCGTGAATTGATGAAAAATGATTTGTATTCTTTGTGGGTTGTACTTAACTATTTCCCTTTCAGTTGCTTTTTGATTAGATAAATTTAAAATTTAAATAAAAACTAAATTTTGATTTTTGTCTCGAGCTGTTTTGTTATTTATTTTTCTCATTTGGCTTTCAAAGTGTGTCGACTGTCGTTTTTTTATAAAGTAACCGAAAGTTATTTCTAATCATTAGGAATTTTTCTAAATTGATTTCGATTATGCTTGCTTTTTTTGTAAGATTTTTGGAATAATTATTAATAAATCACACATGATTTTGGTCTAACGCAATTTATACTTTTATTGTTCTCATCTGGTTTTCCAAGATCGTCGACTGTCGATCTTTAGAAAATTGAGAGATTGTTATTTTTATTCTTTGTGAATTTTCCTACATTCCTTCGATGATGGTTGCTTTTTCATTAGATAAATTTAATAAGTAGTTAATTAATCACGCTTTCTTATAATTTATTTTCTCATTTGTCCTCCAAACATGTCGTTGTTTAAAAAATTGACAGAAAATTATTTTCAGTCTTTGTCAATTTCCCCAAAATACATCGATGTTCGTTGCTTTTTTGTTTAGATGATTATACTTGTTTTTTTAGTTAATTGAACTGGATATAGGTCTCGCGTAGTTTTTTTCATTTATTGTTATCAATTATGTTTTAAGAGAATGGACTTTCATTTGTTCTCAATTTGACGCAAAAATGATTTTTATTCTGTGTCAGTTTTCTCAGATTAATTCGATGTTGGTTGTTTTTTGTTTAGGTGAAAGTAGTATTAAATTAATTGATCACAAACGACTTAGGACTCGTACGATATCATAATTTTCTGTTCCATTTGGTTTTCGAGAGCGTAAAGTGTCATTTGTTCGGGAATTCACGGAAAATGATTTTTTTATTCATTTTAAGTTTTCTTTCCTTATTTTGATGCTAATTGTTTATTGGTAAGGTGAGTGGTATTGCTAAAGAATTAATTACACATGATTTAGTCCTCGCGCCGTTTTATCAAGTGCGTTTCTAATGTGTTGTCCTATAACTTTAATAAATGGTTAGAATATTATTTTCGTTATTTGTAAATTTTCCAATATTTATTTGATGATAGATGCTTTTTGATGATTGTCATATTTAATTAATTCATCACTCTAGATATATGTCATGTGTAGTACCTGCATTTATTATTCTTTAAATATTTTTAAGGGAGTGAACTTTCGTTTGTACGTAAATTGATGAAAAATTATTTTTCTTCTTCTTCAATTTTTCGAGAATAATCCGTTGTTGGTTGGTTTGTGTTTGAATGAAATTAATATTTACTTAACTGATCACGCAAGACTTAGGTCTTGCACAATTTCATAATTTTCTTTTTCGTTTGATTCTCAAATTTGTCGGGTGTCATTAGTTCGGGAATTCACTGAAAATGATTTTATTTATTCTGAGTTTTCTTTCCTTATAACAATGGTGGTTGTTTTATGATTAAACGAAATTTATTGTTCAATAATTAAACATCTATGATTTGGTTCTCGCACAGTTTTATCATTTTATTCTTGTTTATTTTACAGAAGCGTTGACTGTAGATTTTTTATAAACTGACAGACTATTATTTTATTTTTTGTGAATTTTCCTAAATTTATTTGATGGTGGATGGTTTTTGATTAGAAAAAAGTAATAAGTAACTAATTTCTTAATGACATTTTATTTAGGTCTCGTCCAGTTTTGCCTTTTACTTTGTAGCTTCTTTTTGAATTTTCGTTAGTTACTTCGATTTTGGTTGCTTTTGATTAGATGAATGTATTAATTTATTATTTAGCTACACTTGATTTAGATTTTGCGCAGTTTTATCATCTTTTGGTTGTTTCTTTTCCAATAGCTTCGACTGTGATTTGTTCAGGAATTGACGGAAAATTATTTATTCTATTTTCTGGGTTTCCGTCAATATTTTGATTGTTTTGTGATTAGAAGATTCTAAAATTTAATTATTAATCAAAATTGATTAAGGTCTTGCGCTGTTTCATTATTAATTTTTCTCATTTTTTTTCAAGGAGTGTCGATTGTTTTTTATTCATAAATTGATGGCACGTTTTCTGTATTATTAGTGAATCTTACAATTTTTTTCATAATCGTTGCGTTTTCATTAGATGAATCATCTAATAGATTAATTCATTAACTAGTAACACTTGATTTAGGTCTCTCGCAATTTTATTTGTCATTTTTCTTATTTGAATTAAAACAGCATCGAAGATGGTTTGTTCGTAAATTGGTAAATTACTGTTTTTATTCGTATTAATTTCCCCCAAATTCCTCGATAAATGTTTTACTCTGATAAGATGAATTTAATTGTTATATAACTATTCTTATTGATTAAGGTGTCATGTATTTTTAGCATTTATTTATTCTGTTTGTTTCCTAAGAGCGGTGAAAGTAGTTTGATCGTAAAATGATGGAAAAATAAGTTTACTCTTTGTCAATTCTAATTAATTACTTCGATGATGGTTGATTGCAGATGAGATGAATGTAATAACTTATTAATTAACCACAAATGACTTAGAACTCGCTCAGTTTTATTGCTTCTTTTTTCTTTTGTTTTTCCCAAAAGCGTCGAATGTCTTTTGTTTTCGAATTGGAAAATTATTCTTCCTTTTTGAGAATTTTAATCAATTAATTTGATGATGGTTGCTATTTGATTAGTTGAATGCCTTATTAGATTAGGTAATCACAGTAGATTTTTGTCTCGCGCAGTTGTAACAGTTATTTATCTCATTTGTTTTCCAAGCGTTTCGGCTGTCGTTTGTTCGTAATCTTCCGAAGTAATATTTTTATTCTATGCGGAACTTCCTAAATAATTTCGATGATGATTGCGTTTTGTTAAGATAAAAGTTATAGTCAATTAATTAATCACCCCTGATTTCGATTTTGCGCAGGTTTACCGTTTATTTTTCTCAGTCAATTTTAGTCCTTTGTTCATAAAATGATGGAAATTTATTTTTATTATTTTTAATTTTATATAGATTTCTTGCGGTGATAATTTTTTTCTGATTAGATGAATATAATTTGTTAATTAATTAATGACACTTGGTATATGTCTCGCGCAGTTTAATTTACTTTTCTTATTTGATATCCAAGAGCGTCGACTGTCGTTTGTTCATGAATGGACGATCAGTAATTTTTATTCATTTTAGTTGTCCTAATTTGCTTCGGTGGTTGTTGCTTTATGATTAGACGGCAGTATTTTTTAATTAATAAATCACATTTGATTTAGGTCACGAGCAGATTTATCATTTATTTTTATTATCTGTCTTCAAAGAGCATCGAATATTGTTTTAACTAAATTCGCAGAAACCCGTATTCATTTTTTTGTGGATTTTCCTAAATTACTTAAATGATAAACACTTTTTGATAAGACGAGTATAATATGTAATAAATTAATCACTAGGTACTTAGATCTGGCGGAGTCTCGTGATTTAATTTTCTTATTTATGATTCAAAACTGTCGAGTGTGATATATTTGTAAAAGGAAAACAATTATTTTTATTCTTCTTTTGAATAAACATAAATTACTTTAAATGATGGTCGCTTTTTGATTAGATGAATGTAATCATTAATTTATCAATTAAATTTAACTTAGGTCTCGCGCAATCTTATCATTTAGTTACTTTTTTGCCCTCCATGCTCTTGAAATCTCGTTTTTTCGTAAAGTATAATATAATTCTTCTTATTCTTTATGAAGTTTTCTTAATTTCTTTGATGACGATTGCATTTTGATTAGATAAGTGTAATAGTAATTAATTAGTCAAATTCGATTTAGGTCAGGCGCATATTTGAAATTTATTTTTCACATTTATTTATTCTGTATATGGACAAAAAATGTTAATCTTTGCGAATTTTTAAAAAATTACTTTAATCAAGATTGATCTTTTCTTATATCAATGTATTAGTTAATTATCAAACAATATTGTTGTAGATGTCAAGTAAATTTTGCATTTTATTTTTTTTCATTTCTTTTCCATGAGCGAAGAATGATTTTTTTTTAAATTCGCGGGAAATTATTTTTTATTTTTGTTAATTTTGCAAAATTACTTTGATTATGGTTGCTTTTTATTAAATGAATTTATTAGTTAATTAAAGAATCCCACATGATTTTTGTTTCGCGCAGTTTTATTATTTATTTTTCTTATTTGGTTTTCTAGAGCACCGACTTTCCTTTTTTCGTAATTTTAAGAAAAATTAAACTTATTTTTTGGGTTTTTTTTAAATAACTTTGATGATGGTTGCTTTGTGATTAGATAAATGTGATCTTTAATTATTTAGCCATAGTTGATTTAGTTTTCATGCAGTTTTATCGTTTATTTGCTCGTTTATTTCCATAAACTGTCGACTGCCGTTTGTTCAGGAGATAACGTAAAACTATTTTTATACTATCAGTGTTTCCTTAGCCACTTTGATCATTGTTGTTTCGTTATTAGATTGATGTAATAGTTAATAAATTATAAATTGTTCAATTGCAAAAAAATCATGTTTATGATTGCGTACAAATTATACAGCAGACATTTACACTAAGGTACAATATATGCGAGACCACTCGAGGTACGAGTCTCATATCTAATTTTGCTTAATTTGAAGAATTATTACCTAGACCCTCTATATATATATATATATATATATATATATATATATATATATATATATATATATGCGAAAGCGGAAAAAAGTTAATTTTGTGACCACAGAGAAATTGTGTATCCGACATTTACCGTTAAGTAAAATGTATGCGATACTACTTGAGGTGAGAGCCGAATATCTAGTTTTGCTTTCCATATGTATTTATTACAGTTTGATCTTCGCTAGTCAGTTTTCCGTCGTGCTTTTTTGAAGACCACGGTAAGTAAAAAGGCGTTAGTACTTCTGCTTGACGGTAGTTTTGTCATATTGTTCAGCGACTGGCTTAATACTATGTGATTTGTGTTTACTTCTAGCTGGCAAACTTAATTTAAAAGATTCTTACCACCATCCGCGCAAGCAATGTTTGTTTAGTTACATTTTCGTAGTCTGATTAGTAAGAGCCTGTTTATTAGACGTTAATTCAGTGGTGTATACAGTGAATCATCTTGGTGCTTTTTATAATTGGATATTTAGATAGTTATATAGTGCGTTTCATTTACTAAATTAGGCCAAACATTAAATTTCAGAAACATATATCCCTGTAACCGATGTTATTATTTGTGTATGAACTATTAGAAATAAAGAATTAGTCTTTGTCTAGCAGAATTATGAAAAATGGGAAATTTAAATGCACTAATATTTACAGTTATTTCACAACAAAATTTGATCAGTTTGGAGATTTTTATGCTGATTTATTATCATAAGTGTCTATAAGCATGTGCAAGCAGTTTTATATATATATATATATATATATATATATATATATATATATATATATATATATATATATATATATATAGGAAGTGCATAGTTGTTATTCATTAGAATTTTTTCTTTATTTGATATTTCAGCAGTTCGATACCATTTAATGGTAAACTAACGCTGGATAAACTTTAAAGTCCACGGTTAAAACTAATAAACGTGCAAAGAAGTTTACAAACACCTCAGTTATAGGCTCATCGCCTTTTTCTAAAACGTATTATGTTCTCATTGTGACCACAAAGAGACTATTGTGCCAAGATTATTCACAAATTATAAGTTTGCATGATACAAAGAAGGCGAGAGCTGCAATTCAAGTGTCCAAATAGACAGAAACATAAATTGGATATAATATTCGCTAATTTATTTTACTTCGTCTGTTAATGTTAACTAAACCAAGTCGAAATTTATCAATACCTTTAAATATGCATGGCATTACTTCACATTATGCTTGTGAATAATATGCCAACTCATGTTTAACTCATTTGCGTAAAATTTAATTAATTGATTATATCATTCTTCTCTATGTAAGTTCGGTAATATCACATATTTATTCCCATAGACTACAATGACAAACATCCTAATTCTTTTGGTTACGTACATTAAAAATTGTTTTTTTCATTTTGTTTACCTGTTTTTCGGATTGCGTACCGAAATGTTTGAATCCACTGTCATCCTGATTTTCCCATTTTGTTGTCATTTTACGTTAGTTAAAAAATTCTATATAATCACCTGCTGTTTGTACATAATGCAAACTTATATTAAGACAAAATGAAGTTAACAAAGACCTGAAGTCATTATTCTAGATATTGCCCACAATTTTTGGTTTAATGGTGTAGCTAAAAGCGTTTATCAAACAATAAAATAGAAAATGCGGCACAAGCCGACTTTAACGCATTTTATTCATCTATCCTGTGTGAATATTTGTTTACTGCGCAAATATTTTGTAAATGTTAGATAAAACGAAATACAAGTAAGGTGTTCTCCAATAATTGAGTTATTTTATACATATTGATAGATTATTTGGGAATTACACTCGGAATGCTTTTATTTAAGTAAGAAAGCAGAGCATAAATTGATATTTATTTTAAACCATTCTAAAAGCCAATAATATGTTGAGATTTAATTTTGACTTTATGGATCTTCTTTCTAGAACTCGGTACATTTCTGGAAGACCACACTTTGTCCTTCTTTACTAAATATCACAAGTTTAACCGGTCTTTTAAGAAGCCAGCCGGACTACTTTAAATATCTAACATTCAGGAATGCATAAGACATTTTGGACCGATGTAGATTTTGACCTGAAGCAATGAATAAAGAACTTCCAATTTCAAGGAAATCTGCGTTTAAATTAATTGAATTTTATGTAAGGCCTCGTATCTTTCAAGGAAGAGAGTAAGAATAATTATAGTTATTTCCAGTACTCTACAAATGAAAAAGAATGAACAAAATTTTCAGTTTGAATTCAAAAATTCTTCTTTAATCGAAGGGTTTATATATAATATAACTTATTCAACTAATAAGTTATTTGATGGAGGGTCGGCGAAGACATGCAGTTTTATATTTGAATAACCAAGCGTGTTTTGACTTTCAATGAGTTTGTACTCTAGTTGACTGTAAATCCCTTTTTTGAGCCGTATTATGTTTACCATTCAATATTTTGATGTAAAACTCGAGAATTGGTTCAACGTGATAAGAGTACTCGATTGTTCTGGAGAGCATATACAAATTATAATCAATTGGTAAATAGGAGTTGTATAGTGTTATACCATTTGTAATAAAGATGCAAAAGTAGCTGCGGCAATTTAAAGCTAGTGATATAATCTATATCAAGGGTAATTCTTAGATTTGTTTCTCATTCTACCTAGTGATCGCGACTGCTTTAAAATGGACCCCCAGTAAATATATAATTCTAGTATTTGCCCTGCATAAATGTGAGATTGGTAAAAATATGAAATAGGTGTGTTTTATTGCTACGACATTTTCGTTAGGTTTATAAGCTCACTTCTCTCAAGCGAGAGCTCAGTTACGAGGACGTTTGCAGAAATTTGACGTTGCTATTCCATAATAACATGTGCGTTTTTTGTTTAATAAAACCTTTCTTGGTCGTATTTCGATCTACTGAGCAGCAAATTCACAAAGAAGCTGTCTCATCAGCATCGTCGAAATAAGCTCACTTCTGTCGAACGAGAGCACAGTTCGGAGCGTGTTTTAAATATTTGACATTTCTTTATCCTAGTCAGATATGCCTTTTTGTTTGTCTGATAAGAAATTTCTCAGTCGTATTAGGGTCTATTGAGCAGCCAATTCGCATGGAAGCTGACTCTTTAGCATCGTTTGAAATAAACTCATTTCTGTCGAACGAGGCCACAGCTAGAAGCATGTTTGCAGGAAGTTGACGTTGCTTTTTTATAATAAGATATGTCCTATTGTTTGTTTTATAATACACTCCACAATCGTATTTTAAAGTAATGTGCAGCCAATTTAAGAGGCAGCTGATCATTCAGCGTCGACGACATAAGCTAACTCCCGTTGAACAAGAGCACATTTACGAGCATTTTTGTCTCAATTTGGCATTGCTTTGCAAAAATAATATTTGTATAATCTTATTTAGGCTGCTATTACCTTTGGACACGCTTTGCTATTCACATTTGTATATTTATGTTTAAAGTAAATACTTTGTGAATGGCAAACTTCTATATCTCACATTCCTGCTGAAGTGTGTAGCGCAAACTTAACATGGTGGCTGTTTCATCGACCGTGTAACCAGTCAGCATGAGACACACACACACACACACACACACATATATATATATATATATATATATATATATATATATATATATATATATATATTCTTTGGGGGAAATAATCATTTTGCGCTTGATTCGTTTTTACTTTATTATTTTGAATGGAGCAAATTGCATTGGGGTATATCAAACAAGCGTATCTAACACTTTTCGACACTAGAATGTCATTGTGTCGTCGATAAATATACTTATTTTACCTTTTTATTCACAAACTATCAACCAACAAACTTGAATCTGGTAACTTGGATGATTTAATTCATTAAAACACCATTAAAAATGGATGCATATGTATTTATGTTAAGTGTGTGAAAATGGCGAAATGTAAATGATCAATGTGTGCAGCTAGATGCAAGACTACCTGTTGGAGAAGAATTAATCAAACTGCCTAGATCAGTGACAAACCAGTTTAGAATACAATATATACATTTGAATTTATAAATAAATTTAACGTTTTTGTCCATAATAGCTGATGTTCTTCTCTCAAAGTTGTTGCTATTATTTTTTTATATCGATATTTAAACATTCAAATTCGAAAACATTTTTCAGTAGTCCACTCATTTTAATTAGTTTGGACCATATATATCTGCTAAGTGTAAAATAAATTTTTCGCGCAAACCCTCTTAAAACTGTTACAATTTTTGTTTGTATACTATTCAACTCCTCAGTCATATGTTGATTTATTGAGCAGCCAATTCGCGAGGAAACTGACCCTTCGGCATCGGTGGATTTCTGACACTTCCGAAATTCTAAACGTCGCTTTGAAGGCTGATCTGACTGTGCTCTACGAGGATCGTGAATCAGTCCGCGTGCTGGTTCGCAATGACCATAGTTTAAGCGTTTTGGACACTACTTTTGCTCAACCAAGTAAGACGATAAATCGCCTTTATTTAAATTAGACGATGTAATAGTTGACGCTATTTAGTTGCATATATCGCGCCCAATTAGGTAAATAACAAGAAATAAACCTGTAAAAAATAAACAAAATTCATAGACAATAATTGATTGCGGGGGTGGTGATAACAATTCTGTAAATCAAGTTTGCGCGTTTGAAGTAAGCACCAATCCCATTATATTTAACCAGGCGTCGACCCACATAGCAAAACTAGCGTCAATTATACTTCCAGACGCGTTTCGACCTTCCATTATCATCATAATCGCTAGTCAGTTTGCCGTTGTACTCTGATGATGATCATGGAGGGTCGAAACACGTCAGTACTATTTTGTTCGACAACTCGTAATATACAATGGGATTGGTGCTTACTTCAAGCTGGGTAGCTTCATTTAAGTAAATAAAAACATTCTTATTTATACTTGGCAGATTGTGTATTAAATTGCGCAATGTGATCATCATGTTTAGAGTGCCCATGGTTTCCTTTCGTGGGTGGTAGATTTTCATTATCAGTTCATTCCCATTTCCAAGTAGGCACTCAGTTCGTCCTCGTGATAACTGGATGTTGATTCGTTCCCTCAATCCAAGGGAATGTGGGACAGTTGGACTGTACAGTCTCCGTTCATGCTGAAACATGGCTTATCCTTCTGGTCATATTTGAACTAATTTATTACTTGGTGTGCAACGCCTAATACACATTTGCATTTATATTAGGTCTCCGTAGCTATCTTAAATTTTAAAGGATCCTACTTCACGACTCCTGTTTGGCCTCTTCAAGCTAACGAGTTCGTTTTCCGTATATTTGTCTAACATAGTTTAAGCATTCTTGCTGGTTAAATTATGACTTTTAAAATTCAAATGTGCTGTAGAATGTGTTCCTATAGCTAATATTATGCATTAATTTTAAACTTTTTTTATGACGAATTTTCTTTAATATGTATCACATTTATGTACTGTTTAGCGAATTCGCAGTTTAAATTGATTGGTCTATCGTAGCATAAATTGATGTTCATTCAATAAAGAACTAACTTTTTTTTACTAAATTTCAACTGCTCTGAAATATATGCCTATTTTTATAGTTGATATAGGAAAGCTCGCTGATATAATTTTTGATTACTTCATTAAATTAGGCAGCATTATAAAATATTCATGGACATGCTGGCAGACTTATACACACGCACGTGGACATGTGTTGGGATAAACAAACACAAACAGACACATATTAGAGTTATTCTTTATATCCAGTTCACGCTTTAAAATTATTTAATTTTTCATCTGTGAAGAGAGAATTTCGCCACAAAATTTCGCATTTCTTTCTACTATATGAGATTATCCATTTTTATTTAGCAGTTTGTCACGAATTTGATCTGGGATGAAAAGCAGAGTTGTTATAGGAGAGCAGAAAATTCATAATAATTTGCTTATTTTCTCTTAATATAGCAATTTTGAGGTAAAATATCTACGTAACCGTGTGCAAAATGCGAAATCTAAAGATTAAAATAATTCACACTTGATAATTAATTAATTTCATACATTTTATTCTATTTTGTTGTGTCTGTTTAAGAAAAATAATTTCTTTTGTACAACACATATATTAACAATTTAGCCAGTTTTTGAACTATTTGGAAACTTTAAGATGATATTCGAAACCATAAAAAACAAGAGACAAATTTTAGCGGCCTTTAATTTGCGTGTGAAAATCCATTTTTACTTAAATCTAGAATAAATGCGTGCATACTAAAAAGCATCGAAATAAGATTTTTTTCAGAGTTGCATATTTTTAACGTGATAAGTTAGTTTAATAATTTGGTAAGAATATTTTTTTAATGATTTGATGACTAGCATTTTTCCCCATTTGTAGAGTTTATAGATTGTCTGGCATCAAATGTTTTCTACTTGCTGAACTAACGTACAATGCTTGAAATTAATAAATAATATTGGCTTGATGCTTGACATGGATGCGTGTAAGTAATATTCTCAGATTAATAATTAGATTGATTTAAAAAAATTTAAGTTTACTGGGCGCTGAAAATAGTCAGTATCAGTCATTTGTTCCATCTTGACGGGATGGAAACCAAACTTTTGATTTATTTTTAAAACTTATCAGATAATATTGTATAGGATGGTAACATGGCCCTTCATAGTTGTAAGCAAACAGTGTGCTCGTGCATTAAAAAAAACTTTTGTAGGATTGTCTGATCCAAATGTTTTATAATTGCAATTCCTTTTCTTGTTTTCTTTATCAGATGTCAGATTATTAAAGAAAAAAACATGAACAAATAAATCAAAATAGATAATCTATACAAGAAAATGGGTAATCAAGGTTATGCTAGTAACCCGTAAATCTTATTTTATGAAATTTCATTCAAAGTAAACTTTACTTCAGTAATTCGATTAAACCACTTTATGTGTTTTGGACAACACCACTAATAAACACGTTTTTGATTTTGTAATGAATAAGTTTACTAGTCGGGGAGGTCTCTGACTAATATGTATACATCTACTCCTCTCACGATATTTGATCATTCTCCTAATTTATATTTTGAGCAATGGCGCGACAGCACCGAATCTACAGTATAAACTTGAAAATAAACACACTTCAGAACACGTTAACGGAAATATTATTTCAACTTAATATTATATTCATTTATAAATTGTCTATGTAATGAAAAACGTATAACATATATTAATCTGTTCACCATTTTTTGCAAGGTTAGTTTTAAAGCTGACTTTAGGACAATTATTGCCTTTAGAACAATAAAAATAAAATAAAACGGCGTTTAAACGGACAATCAAACTAATTTGCGTGAGTTTTGCCTATAAACGAGAAAATCGTCAAATAATGTGGAGTCCTTCATTATGGCTTATCCTCGTGAAATGATGTTATGTAAACCACATTAAGGAACTTTATGAATTGGAAACAGATATAATTTATTTCTTTTAAAACATATTCTTCAACTAAGGACAATTGATTTTAAAATAAATTACTAATAAATCGTGCAATATTATTTTTGCGTGAACAATAATTCATGCGAAAAAAATGATTTAAGGGATACTTTTGTATTTCTTGTTCGTTTAATTGACGATGAGATTGGGTTCTTTATGGTCAAAATTTTTAAACTGCAAATAATAGCTTGTTAGCTTTAATGTTTAATCTTTAATTAAGTTATCCTTCCTCCGATCAAACTTTTGAATTTTGTCCCCTTAAATTTTGTGCTTTAATTTTGAAAGTATTTTTTTCAAGAATTGACGTCTAATTGACTTGATTTGAACATTTATACCTCAAGATAACATAGAAAATATAACTTTATTACATAAAAAATTCTTGCGCATTTCTGCGTGTTTGTTTAAAATATCTACTTCTTCAATGCATTATAAGTTTGAAATACATTATTTACACGCGATTAAAGTGAAATATGACTCTTCATTAAATCATGATATTCTAGTCCACTTCTTGCAAGATTCATTAGCAAACGTTAAAAAATAAGCTATCAACAACAGCCTATCCTTTAATGCTAAGAAAGATATTTTATTAATTCGATGGGAAAAAATAATTAGGAATATCGTGTCATTTAATTAAAACATGAGCATCATTAACATGAAGATGAACACCATGTAACATCATAAGTTCGAATTTCAGCAAAAGATGACCCTTCATTTAATAAAATGCTCTACAAATATAGAATTCAGAGAAATTCACCGAATTATTTGCCAAATTTCTGCTCATGTTGACTGTTTTAACTGAGGTTTGCGGAATACGTATTACCTTGGAATTATTTTCCTGGACGTGTAAAGATTAGTGTCAAAAATAAAACACGGAAAATCGGTACCTGGATTGCATATTTTAAAGAGATTTACATGGGTTTGAAACCTACATTTTACGTGTGTTAAACCCGAATGCAAAGCCCAGCTCGTTATTTAACAATTAGTGCATTTTCTTATCTGAAGTAAATCGTTGCGCAATATGGATTGAAACCAAAAAATCTGAAATATTGTATCACTCTGAATTTAGGAATAATTCACCGATAGATCTGAAAAACATGCATTCGTGAGTGAGGATACCAATAACTCCTTGATTGCAATTTACGCATATTTGAGCAAATAATTACAACTTCTTCGACACTGAAACACAGCAATATACCAGAACAATACTCTGGTGCTTCACTGTCACAAAAGCATGACATTCAAAGTCATGTGTGGGCTGTAAATTAACACAAGGTCGACCATTCCTGGTGAGTGTATTCTTCATTAATCCGCAGATTCTAGAAATCAGATGGAATTGGCTGACTAGCTCCACAATCTTCTTGTGATGGCGGCATAAAAACAACATCGCCAATGTTTACTGGCAACGATGTAAATTTCATTTTCGAAATGGAACGCATAAGTTGATCTCAAGAGATATGTTCGTAATATTTTTTGTCACGATTGACAGAGCGTAAACTCAATACCAATTTTTAACTGAAAATACGCGTTTTACAGATCGAAATTATAAATATTCGATATCTAAAATATGCAAAATTTAATTATTATTTCTTATGCAATGAAAGTAATTGTTGAACCTTATCATTTTGCTGCATGTAAGACGCGTTAATAATAAACGAGTACGCGCAGGTTGAAAATTAAATAAATAAAATTTAATTAGATTTAATACCGTGAACTGATTTGTCTCGCCGTTACGCAATGCTGACGAGGTTTGCTTCTACTGACGTAGTTTCATAAGAGGATTTGTATTTGCAAACTTGGAGTATCCAAATTCTATTCTAGTAATTTGTACACAAAATACTATAGCACGTTGCTCAACTTCCTAATCCGATATAATTTGCCTTATCCGATAGTAGTTCGAAAATTCCGCTCATTCGCTTGTATTGTTCATTGAATTTTGACCACACCTGGCGCTTTACCTATGAAAGAGCTTATTTATAATAAAGTAATGGAAACTGTATTCTGTTAATCTGTTAATTAAGATTGTACGAGCTGATTGAAGAAATATAAAAAAGGCACTCGCAAAATGTTACACATTCACAATATATGGGGCTTCGCATTTGACCGAACTGAACTTTACTTCCCTGAACTGCGCAGTGCTGTCCTTCTTATTATTAAATTCGCCGCCGCTTTCTCGTGCAGGACAATGTATAGCACTCGTAGTACGTTGAAATCTTGAATCCTTTACATTTCCAGTTTCACAGAATTTTGGCTTTTATTAATGGGTTCACACTTGTCCCTTCCCTTTGACGCCTTCTCTGAAAATGATGTTGGAATCAGATATTCCGACATTTTTTCCGAATTTTTGGGACTTCTTTTCCAGTGCCATCTTAAGGGTTGACACCATACTCACAGAAGAAAACGACATGTTTCTGACAAGCAGCCGCTGGAGGGCTTCAAAATGAAGGGACAAGGGAGAACTCTGCAATAATGGCCAAAATTGGTTCACCTGGAAATATAAAGGATTCAAGATTTTACCGACCTATGAGTGCTATCAATTTTCCCACAGTAAGAAATGGCGGCGAATATAGAAACAACAAGTTTAGCGTATTGCACTGTTGACCAGTTAAAAGACAATGAAGTGGAGGAGCGGGCAGGAAGCGTATGTGTGTTTTGAGTATTGTTTGAGCTGTTCCTTTTTCCACGACTGCTGTTGCAAAAAGGTAGAACCAAAAATATTGACTAAATAATAAAATTTTATAAAACGCACCAATGTATGTGTTTTAAACAGACTGATACTGATAAACATGTGTTGAATCTATTCTAAATACAAATGGGTCGTTTAACAATACTAGAACTCTCGGTAGGCCAAATTATGAAAATAGTCGTGATATTGATTTTTTGGAAGCATCTGAATTGTTATTTGAACCAACAGCCGACGTCAAGTCAAGTATTACTAAGCATAAAGATAGAATTAATGATATTCCTGCGTTTGTGAAAACGTTTAAATGCGCAGAACAGTTGCACTGACACCAAAAATATTTTGAAAATAACGTTATTTGAAAAAAGTCAGACAAAAATAATACACGCTGATAAGGAAAAAGACGTTGTTATAGTGGGCATATCTGAATATATCTAAAAAATAGTATGCGTTTATAGATCATATTATTTTCCTGTGTGTCGGGCGTTTATCAGACGAAATATACGAAATGCACAACAATAACGATTTAACGTTATAGCCTGAGAAATGCTATTATCTATTATTAGATGCTGGTTGTGGTGGAAATCTAATATACATGCAATTGTATATTAGGTGTTGCGCACCTATTAACAAATTAGGTCAAATATAACCAGCATGAACGGAACTCATAATCTTGTGCACATTCTTTTAGTGCTTACTGGCGAATCGTCAGTAAGAGCCGGTATTACGCCATTTATCAACAATAGATTCTGATGAGGAATGTGGGAAAATACGACGGTACAATCTCCAATACAAATTTTTAAATCTACAAAAGTGCAGCTAACCTCATATAAAGTCTTCGACAATGCGACGTTAAAGCCAACTCACTATAATATATATATATATATATATATATATATGTATATATATATATATATATATATATATATATATATATATATACTCTTTCTAGAAACAATACCAACACTACGGCTAATGAATCAGTTCGTGATACTAACATTATGGCAACGAAAATATACATGATACCAGCACTACGGTCGCCGCATAGGTACATAGTACCAGCATAATGGCTTTCAATGTATACTATAGTTCACCAAAATTGAAAATGGCAACTAGTTATGAACACCTGTTACTCCAGCAAAACCATTTACGCTGGCCTCGATCGATATCATTTACTACATTTCCCGGTAATCATGGCATTGTTCAATTTAATATATAACAGTTAGATACGTTTTTTGGCGAAGAATTAATATATATGCAATTGAGTATATTTTGTTGCGCATCTCGTATCAAATTAGTTCAAATATGACGGGAGTGATAAACCGAAGACAGTAAGTACGGAAAATATAGTCTAGTAAACATTCATTTCGTGCTTACTGGTGACTCATCAAATTCATCTTTTGTTGTTGTATGTACTACTAATACATGGGTTTAATTGAAAATTAGAAGGAAAAGTTTTCCATAATCCAACCTGGTCTGCACAACATTTGCATTATTGCAATTTTGTGTCATTCCAATGTAAACGATTGACAGTTAGCGGCTTTTTGTTAAAAATTGACACAACGGTTTTCCGATAGTCACAAGTTGACGAATAAATTAAAGCGATAAATCAACATGTGTCTTAACTCATCACTAGGCAATTGGTTGAGTAAAATTTAAAAGGGGGAATTCATAGGAAGCAGACGTGTACAGAACCAAATATATATATATATATATATATATATATATATATATATATATAATTAAAAGGATGAAGAATGATAAAGCGCCACAAATACAAAATATAAGATAGCTACACTTGGCGAATTATAGAAATTAGCACAGGTACAGTTAACCGTACTCACGGAAAAAAAGTCGTTAAGATCGAAATAAAAAAAATATTTCTAATAATACTGACACAAGTTTTCGATTGACTTCCGTAGACCGCCCGGCCAGACGCTCAATAATCAAAAGTAAAATAAAATTGCGAATTGAACGACTGTGTTAAATCAAACGGTATATACACGTTAGCAATTCAGCCTAAGTTCTCCAAATCTTTTTATTCAGATAACTATCAAATACACAGACGGAAATGAGCTAAAAACATATGAAACTCGGTGGAAATTCAATCTGTTTTATACAAGCGACAAAAACATGTTTTGTTGAGTTGCTTACCTGCATACTTCTGTTAATTTCCTACATTATCTGTAGTTTAGCCATCTTACTCGTTTGTGAATTTGTTAAACTTATGACTCTCAGATTTTCCTCTCGCTCGCACCTGCAATTATACTCTAATTTGCTGAGTGTAGCTTAGATGAGACAGAATTTTTTTACCATCTGATAAAGGTGACTTTGCTAATGAGAAAATCTTTCTATAGCATTATCTGTGGACGTACGCCAATAAGGATAGCGGTGCTTTTGTATAATTATTTATTTCTGTGTTAGTTGTTTGGCTGCTGTTGACTTCTGGAACTCTGTTTTTTAATTATAATTTGTTAGAGTGAGAGTTTGTGGAGTTCTAGCCGCACCATTAACAGTAAGTCATCTCGCATTATGTTTTTTTCGTTCAGAGACACTTTACTGCAAAGGTGATGATGCTACTGTTGATAATGAAATCCGTAATGATCTTAGTTCAGGCTTGTTTCTAGATACAATCCAATCTTATGGCGATTCGCTTATTACCGCTATCAATTTATTTCTTTTAATCTGCGGTCAGGTATTTTGGACAACGTGCGAGTGAAAATTCTGTATGTTCAGAGGCGGCTCTTCTCGTTTAATGAAAAATACATTATTTATTGTCAAAAGACTTTCCCACCTTGCCTAGTAAAGCAATTGAAATTTTGTTTGATCTGCTTTGATGCTTGTTTAAATTATGTGAGCAGTTATAACCGAATTCCCAGCTGGTGCTAGACATTTGTTCGTACGCTTCCTGGGCGAGTGTTGATTGTTTCAGATCATTAACTGTTTTTTTAATTTGCCTGTATAAATTTTGCTACAACCACATTCAAACTTGTAGACGATAAGATATTGGAATGACAGCGAAGTCTGAATTTTAGCGTCTAATTTTGACGCGCGGTGTATAAAAAGTAATATTTAAGGTTGTATTGGAAAAATTCGCCTGCGTTACTTGATTTAGTCGACATCTTAGGATTTTTGTCAACCATACACCTCGTTATGGAAAAGTGAGTTACACCTTTTTGTTCTCATTGTATGATGTTAGAAGCTCTCAGGATTTCAAATTAATTGCTATACACAGGTCGGAGTGTCTGTTCTTCTGTGATACCTTTTTCACATTTGAGAATTCTTCGTTAATTTTATGCTCAGAACAGTTCAACTTTGCACGGTTGGTTAGATTGTTTACAAATTTCTGCCAGCACTATTCAGGTAAACAATTTATAAAGTGAAGATATTGGTCGATGTATGCCTATTTATTATGTAGAGCTCGTGCATAGCGACGGTCGTTTTCTAGAATCATTTGTATTTGGACCCTTCCCATAATGTTAAGTTTATTTTGCTTTATATTTTGTTCGCTTCTTTCAAAACGTTTTCCAAATAAGTTGAATTAGGCATGTCTCTACAATGAAATTGAATCTACAGGTCTCCAGGTGGTGCACATAATTATCTCCTAGAAGGGATGAAATGCAGCTACCCATGGCGAGAGCATCCATTTTACGAAAATTTGACTTCCGGAGTAAAATCGTACATGTCATGGAAATTTGAGTATTAGTTCTTTTAGATCCCATTTGTCAATTAAAACGTACAAACAATTATTTTATGTCAGTTCACATACGATTAATTAAGCTTCTTCCAATAGAACGTTCATAGAGAGTTTTGTTACGGCAAGAGGTGCCATTTCGATGTCCACATCATTTTTCTGCAAATTTGAATGCCTCTATGACAGTTTGTTCGTTCATTAAGCTCTTTAATGGCCCAAGTATATTCAATAATAATTTTGATGCATTTTACTGCTGTGTGTTCACATTTTGAATACCTTTCCCCATTGGTAGGACTCTACAAAGTGTCAAATATTTAAGGATTTTAGGCTTAACATACAGCGTAGTAGGATACGTTCGATGTAGTTTGGCCAATTTATTTCACAGAGCAGCTACAATTGAGATTTCGTGCAACAGTTGTCGCTTCTACACTAGCCGAATCGTCTCTCTGCTTCACCTCCCTCTTTAAATTTTGTTTGATCAGAAATTGTGTACATCAGAGTAACGTAGACTCCGTGCAGTTTATTAATATATATATATATATATTAAATTTAGACAACTTCAAAAGGAAGACAATGAAAATAAATGTGTTTATCTTAATTTTTCACATCAAGGTGAATTGGCAATAGCAATCATAAGAAGACGATTAAATAAAGTAACGCAGGACAATTTTTCTAATACAAAGTTAAATTTATTTTTTCATGCACAACAAATCATAAAAGTAAACGCTGAAAATCGGATTCCACTGTAGTCCTAAAAGCAAATCGTCTATAGGATTGAATGTAGTTTTAACAAGAGTTACGCTGGTAGAACAAAAAGCAGTTGATGATCCACATCAATAAGCACTTGCCCCAGAAGCTCACGAGCCAAGTTCTATTACTAGCCTGGAAGACAGCTATAACAATTCACATAATCTAAATAGGCCACAAAGCAGACAAAACAAATATTTTAGTACTTATTGATGCAAAGTTCGAAATAACTACGACAATATATATGAAACTTGTTATAAAACGACAAGAGCCATCTATAAAAGTATGAAAATTTCACTTAAACATTACATAATTTAACTGACACAAGTTTAAACAGAATAAAATGATAGCGGCGATGAGCAAATTTTTACTATTTTTGTCAGATTTAGGAAACAAATCCGAACTAAAACCTTTCCGGACAAAATTATCAATAGTGTCTCTGTACGAAAAAAATCATAATTCTATAGTACTTGCAGTTAGTGACGCGGCAACAAATGGTCATAAATAAAACAAAGTTCCAAAAGGTAAACGTAGCCAAACAACCAGCATATCTATAACTAACAATACAAAAGCAAAATTGGTGTTTACTTCAAGCTCGAAAACCTGGTTTAAGAGAAAAAATATCATTGACATGTCTATAAATTCTGCCAACAATTTTACACTTTCCTAAATGTTTTTTGAATCTAGTACATTTAGATTGCAGTGTAAGTGAATCCAAAAGAAAAACTTTTGATAGAAAAATATTACACTGAAAAGCGTAATAAGAACTTGAATCGAAATATTAACCTCAAATGTAGAATTTCTGGCACAAATCAAATCTGGATTGGCTATTTTAGGTTTTTCAATCTTTAAAAATTTTCTAAATTTTTCACGCAAGTTTAGCTCAGGTACCTATCAATTATCCTGTCTCCTTATGCTTCTTTCTGTTATCGAATATTCATTAGATAACTCTGTAACTTTAATATGCCATACTTATTTAAAATGCGCAAGTTTTAGAAAATATTTCACAAACTTCGTTTTCATAAACAAATTCATGGGCATTTGTTTAAAATTTAAAAAAAAGTGAATTGGACTTGCAATGTTTTTTCTCAATTTAGTTATTTCCTCTAGTAAGTGTGGGAATCACAAAAGTTCAAAAAAAATTTGCTATAATTTCGTTTTTTGAAAAATTTTGGAAATGATTAACGTTTAAAACATAACTCATGACGTTCGATTAATTTTGTATTCGACCAATTATCTCCTTTGAATTTAATCTTTGAAATAAATCAAATTCCAACTTATGTTTCACATGTGACGACTCATTAATGTACATGTCTGAAGACAATGAAAACAGCCAAAATACAGGAGTGTCGAAGCGTATCTGCGGACAGTCAGAAAACAACTTGCAGTGGCAAAAACTGATTATTGATCGTCTTTATTATGTGAGCACATGTCTTCGTAAACAAGCCACACTTACAACTGAGTCAGACGCATACGTTCGTCACCGATTTACTAAACTCAATCAAATACGCGCGGAATTGGCACGTTATGGTCTCAGACTGTGCCCTGCACCCACAGATAATGTGCAAAATCACCAAGAACACGCTTCAATGAAACCAATTATTTCAGGCAGCAAAATAAATTTATCGGACAGTAACAGTCTACCTGAACCAGAGACCAAAGAAACTCAAGAGTTTAATAACCTGCTACAGAGATGGATGCGACTTGATCAACAATTTAGATTAAGACAACATACACTTAAACTTTACGAAGAGTTCTACAGTCTGCTTCATCGGGTTGACAACTTACAGCGACAGATTGAACAGCGATTTTGGAAAATCGTTGTTTCAGAGTGCAATTTGCACAGCTTTGACAAGAGTGACACTGACGGTGATATGACGCCAACAGTTTTTGGATCCTTCAATGGATGTCTCACGCAAAGCTTTAAAGAGGGCTATTGCAGATTGTCAACAATTGGTAATAGGTTCTACGTGAAGATGTTTGCCGAAGATCTAAGAATTCGGAAAGCCGAGAAACGCAAAATAGAGGAAAGGTTGAATGAGCTATTGGACGGTAAGCAAAGAAATATTACATTAATTTTTTTATTTCTTAGAAATTTTTCTAAATAATCTATTACTTTTTATTCGTTTGACAAGATATTATAAAATTCAGGGGCGTACATTTCAGGAGATTGGGTACCGTTAATTTAGATAGCAGAATTTATCGAGGTCACTCACAGCCAAACACAGCTTTTGAAATAGAACGGGTAACAAGGGATAGTTTTATGAAAACTTATCAAGGTTTTATGTCTTGTTAAAGACAATTTTGCTCATTCAGCTCATGGAGTCAACAAATAAGTTTCTTTGAACCTAAAAAATATGGTTTTATTTAATTAAAATTACCTCAAATAAAATCCACTATTGAAAATGCTATTACTAGTGTGATTGAACACGGTTGCAAAATGATATTTTATCATTTTCTATTTATTATTGACTTTATTCTGTCCCACAAAAGCAAAAATGTATCAATCGTAAATAATAAATGGTAAAGAATTATTGATAACAATTTTTTGAAAGTTCTTTTAAAATAAAAAATTAGTCACTGATTGCGTTAATTTAGGCGATATATATAACAAACGCTTACTCAAGAACGATCTTTCGTTTAATGTATAATACCCATTTTGAGCTCAAGGTTAATTTGCGCAAAAGAGCTTAACATGCTATTTGTACCAATGTGTTTCATCAAACGGATTCTTAAGTACGTAGTTCGTTAAATGTATTTTATTAGACCAATTCCTATAATAACTTTATTTTATAGTTATAATAGATTTTAAATTGGGCTAAGAGCTATTAGTTATATGGGAGACTGACTACAACCCCTTTGCTATTCAACGTCATATTGTCGTTCAAAGCGACAGCTATTTGTTAAAATGCTGTAGATACTTAATCAAAACTATGACAATTCAGTTTAGAGACACAATGCACTGCATTTTGCACAGAAGGAAATCGCGAAGCACTTGATAACTTATAGATGACATATTCATAAAAGACCGTTAGAAATGCCAAGAATTTTTCAGCCTCCCATGCAGTCTGTATTATTAGGCTCTTCATGTAATAGATTTTAATGAACAACATGAACTTAAGCAAGATCATTTGTTACAGTAGCAATCTTGGAGCCAATTAAAGCTCAAACGGCTCTATTTATGGCTGACAGGAATAAAAGGAAAATGCATGCTGAAGTACACCATTTAAGATGAAGAGAAATCAGGGGAATAATGAAAGCAGCAGTCGACTCCCATACGTAAGTAAGGAATATAAATTATTTATAAATTGTTTTACTAAATTGATCGCTTTTTAACCATTTTAGCTCTATTAATTTTTTTCGGATTATATTACGTGCACATACAGGTATTTCAGTTAAGATGACTACTCAGAAAAAGGACATATCGCTTCAGCAGTGTTATAAAAATGTTTTCTGCAAAAATATGCTTTGATCTCAGTTATCAATGCACTATGAAGCTAAATAAAAACGTTCAAACTCGGTTTATCGAAGTTTCTACTATGGATGGATTAAAATTTTGCACTTCGCGGAATGTTATTGTTCAGGATTCCAATAACCATTTGAAGTATAATTTATTAACTAATATTTTACTGCAATAATTTTAAAATCTTTAAAAGAAAAATTAAACGCTTTGTCGTATAACATGTAAAATCATGGTCCCGTGCAATTCTTCTAATATTTGTAAGATTATTAATAACTAGCGAATTCAGTTTAAGGAGAATTGATTTTCAGTTTGTTCAAAATGGCAGTCGATTTTATGCATTTATGCTTGAAGCGAATCAGATAAAAAGAATATTACACCGAACAGCAAACTGACTCTGAATTGACTCATTTAACTCAAATGATGATTACTCCAATTTAAATTAGGCGATGTTAAATTTGGAGAGCCATAAAACATCATGCTAACTGAAGATTAGCATTGTCTAGTTTTATTCTTTTTAGTAGTTAGTCCCAGATCACATAACCTGAGAACCGAAACAAATGCTTAACAGAACAATTAAACTAATGCGTAATGATTTGTATGATTAGAACACGGTAGTATTATTCATGATGAATGCGTGGGAATCAGGAACCCATTTATCAAATTAAAAGTAAAGTTTAAGATACGTGTTTAAATTTTCTATAATTAAGCTAATATTAGTTGCGTGAGCGGTGACAATAGCTATTTAAATTGAGGTTGCGATCTTGATATATAAATTTTTCAGTAAAAATTAAAAATGTTGTAACGTAGAAAGGGCAATTCATCCAGTAAATTCAGTTTCGTCCTTATTAGGAGCTCCTCACGTGCTGTCCAATATTTGTCGCAGACAGGTCCAGAACCTGTGCACGTCTGCTTCAGAGCTTGTAATTCAGTGATTAGGCCAGCATATTACGAAGCAGACATGTTCGGATTCGAATGCTATCTGCGACAAATTCTGGACGCTACATGAAGAACTGCCAATAAAGACGAAACCGGTCGACTGGATTATTTACCTTTTCTACATTATACGATGTTTAGTTTATACTGATAAATGTATATGTATAATGGTATTGACTTTTATATGAGGATCGTATTCTTGAATCAGATAACGTATTTAAATTCTTCGGATTTTTACGCGTGAATTTCAGTCAGTTGAATAAATTTTGTCAATGGACAGAACTCAATCTTTGTTCTTGAATATGGATAGCGTTAAAAGCGATGCTGTCTTTTAAATCATTTTAATGGCTCTAAAATATGTAATATTTGAGAGAAATTTCCGCAAAAAAAATATTTCTTTCATTTTAATAAGAAAGAATTAGAAAGAATACAATGTGTTTCTTTATTATTTGAAATTCTACAATATATGAATATAACGTTATACCAAATGTCAAATTTCTCATTGTTAATAGTGGTAAATAACTAATTTCCACATGAAGACTGTGTTAGCTTGGATATCGCTTTAGCGTTCAATGATTTTTAAAACGCCGAGTTTGACAAAATTTTGCTGTGCATGGGTGTCCTTTGAATGCTCTTTTGAAATCAATTTGACTGTTTAAAAATTAAATGCTGTTTATTCCTATTTCGCAACTCCACTTTATATAACGGATACCACCAAACGCACGATGGATAGTTTCTTCATAAAATCAGTTATTATCTATGAAAAAATTTTAAAATTTCAATAATGGTTGCTCTAATCCACATTACCTGTTCTTCTATTTGATTTCTTCTGCGTTGAGGTAATTTGCATCACTAAGACAAAAAACATTAGGTCACAATTAGATATTATTTGCGATTTGCCTGGTTTTCGTGTTTAAATCTGTCCAAAGTAACCATTAAATTCTATCGGTTGATTCCAGGTACAAATTGAAGCTATATACAAGGTATCATTTAATGATCCCTATAATTAACATCAAGTTAGGAGACTCATGTTTTCAATCATCGGCCAGCTTTTGGAACTACTTACAGTCATAAAAAAGAACCCGAATTTGAAATTGACGTTTCGACAATGTTTTGTTTGAAGCTTACTTTTTCAGCATAACCAACTCAAAAATATAGCTTTATTTATATATACACATTAGAACTTAAAAGTTAAAAATAATCACAATTGAAAGGCAATTTAACTCTAAAAATATTGCAAGGATAGCATCTACTAATGCCCATTTTGTGTAGAACTGTATGATCAAATGAGAATGTTGTTTTAGAATAAATTCATGTCAACTAAATTTGACAAAAAGATTGGTTATAGACGTTTTTTAAAAAACAACTTGAGCAATAAAATTATTGCAATTATATGGCATATAATAATAGTGTGGATTTTTTGGTAGATATATTGACAAATATCGACGACTTTAATGAGAAGAGAAAAAACATCCTTGTTTTAATAATTCATTGTTATAACTGTCGTTGGCCTGAGTATTATTAAATGATAAGCCACAACGAATAGCATATTTTATTCAAAATTAATCAGGGTTCAGGCAGGCATGCCAAATATCTTTTTATTACATGAAAAAAATCTTCCTGTTTGAGTGCGATAAATTAAAAAAAATTAAAATTATCAGTCAAAATAACGAAAACACTAATTGTTTGCTAATAAACTACTTCTGAAAACATTGCTAATTCAGATAATTTAATAATAAGTTTAATATTTTTCGATCAAGAATTTTATTAAATTTCATAAGACAAACTAGGCGGCATTTCGCAATCATGAAACAAGCCTTGAAGATGATTTATGGATTTCTAAATCGACAATCCAGCTCTAGAAATTCTGCCACAAAAAGACATGTGGATCATTTGTTCAACGTGGTCACAATAGAGAAACAAATTCAAACCAAAAGTATCCAGAATTAAAGTTTCCTCGAATATTATGAAATTATCAAACATACGCATCAAATATATATTTGGATATATATTTAAGTTTCGTGGCTTTTAAAGTAAAACAAAATTTTATTTTAGAGATACAAATTTATTGGACGCATAACACAAAAACAGTCTTTTCTTTTGTTACCAAAAAGTTAACAATCAACCAATTTGTTAGATAAAATTTTCGCTTGATTTTTCCTTTGACATTTTTCGATATACTGATATATTATCGATTAATGCGTGTGATTTGGCTAAGATCTAGATTAAGTACAAAAGCAAAATTAACAACCGATTTAAGCTAGAAATAAAAAAAATCTATTGTAAAGTTAATATGATTTTTACAAGCTTGTATTTAAAGGTAGCTAAACATTTTTATATCTAAGAGTTATGCCGTAGGCGTAGTATATGTATAAATATATATAAATATATATTTTTAAATAACTTATTTTGAGCACTGTTTTTAGTCCAGAATGTATAATTGAACGAAACACATTAAAACGTTTCATTAAAAAATATCAAAGACCCAGTGGCCTACCTCAAAAAAATCTATTGTAAAGTTTATATGATTTTTACAAGCTTGTATTTAAAGGTAGCTAAACATTCTTTATATCTAAAAGTTTTGCCGTAGGCGTAGTATATATATAAATATATATAACTATATATTTTTAAATAACTTATTTTGAGCACTGTTTTTAGTCCAGAATGTATAAATGAACGAAACACATTAAAACGTTTCATTAAAAAATATAAAAGACCCAGTGGCTCACTAATGTAAAACTAAATAATAACTACAAAATTGTTAAATAAATACCTAAATAAGAGCATTTTGCCTAGATGTATTTAATTTTTTTCTTGGAAATATAAATATCTCTACATAGTCTATCCTCTCGCAAATCGTAAGAATTAGTTGGGACTACTACAGACGCGTATTGAACCTGAAACTATTTGATACCAAGCAATGCGGCTCAAATTCCTGGTGAAGTGAACAACCCAATACGTTCGAGTATACCAGTAATATCTTACTAGCATTTAAATTCAGCGAAAAAAGGTTAATGGAATTGTGTGGATGTCAATTTTCTTGTCAGAAAATAATTAACACCTCATTTAAAAATAAATCGATTTTTATCTTTTGACATTTAATGTTATCGTGTCCACTGGCTACTTCTATAGACAAAAAGCCCGCAAAATAGAGTTGCGAATATTGATAACAGCATAGGCATAAATAGTGGTCGCTAAATTAAATAAAATATATAGCGGTAGCGAAAGCTGACTGCATAGAATTTATGAAGTCTACATTTCCAGTTATGTTCGACGTACGTTAGATTACTATGAATGAAAGTCACCTTTCCTTTTTTCCATAACCTATATTTACATTAAACGAAAATTAGTGGAACGGGAGGTGATAACAACTAATAGAAATCAAGATGCTATTTTAATATAAAAACCTGACCCATTTATGCACATAAATTTGCCAGAATAATTTAAGTATTGTATAGTTTAGAAAAGGCAACTCGACCAGTAGACCGATTTTGGCCTTCTTGGGAACTCATCATGTACTGGCAAGAATTGTCCGCGGACGGGGCTGCTTTGGTATCTGATGCTCTAACCATTGAGCCTAACTGCCGGAGAATAAACACAATTTGCAAGTATATTCTAACTAATGTTTCATGCTTAGCCTTTCCTATAGGTGGAGGTCGTGTGTCATTCCTTCAGACATGAAGTTCCAGCTAACCAATTCCAAATTGTCATTACAAAACAGACACCACATTACATGGGGAAGTGGTACTGAAATGAACATTTATATAAATAAACGAAAATTGGTTGCGCGGGCGGTGATACAAATTATTATAATCAAGGTTGCAGTTTTGATATAAGCACCTGACCCATTAATTACTTCAATATGCCAGTAGAAGCTAAGAATTGTATAGGGTAAAAAGGCGATTCATCCCTTAGACCGGTTTCGTTCTTATCGGGAACTCATCATGTACTGACCATAATTTGTCGCAGAGAAAGCTCGAACTTGAGAACGTCAGCTTCGGAATCTGGTGCTCCAACAACTGAGCCACCCCTCCGCTAACTACACATAAATTTCAGCTATATACCAACTTATGTAACTTGGTTAGTCTATTTTTCCTGTAGGTGGAGCTCATAGGGCATCCATTTAGACTTAAAGTTCCAACTAACGTTGCGAAATCTATCATTATTGAACATACACAAAACAATACGGGGAATTGGTATTGAAATGAACATTTATACATTTGAAAAAATATTGGTGGTGTGGATAGTGATAACAATTCCTATAATCAAGCTTGCGATCTTGATAAAAATGTCATTCCCATTACGTGCACACATTTGGCAGTATAAATTCAGCGCTGTATAATGTTGAATTTTTATGTTTAAATTACACACTGTTCTATCTATACTGGCAAATGTACCTATCTTTATATTGCTGATTATTCTTCGTAAGTTCTGTAGTCGTCGTGTTCTGATGATGCCGAAAGGAAGTCGAAACTTCTGTGTCTGGCGGTTTTTTGACTGTGTTGTGCGATTGGTTAAACATACGGAATTGGTGGTTGTTTTGTAAGCGAAAAATTAAGCTAATATTTTTAAACATCACCCGCGCAATTAGGCAACTACTTGTTTTGGATTGTTTAGAATTTGTACATTTCAGATTAGTACTATGCTCGATCATCTGAAGAATGTCAGAGACGCATTTCGATTCCTTATACATTTTATTACTTTTGAGATTTGCTTCTCGTCAGTCAATTTTCCAATTTTTCAGTGTCAAAATACTTTCCAAGTATGACCGACGTTGGATTTTATTTGTTTTAAGACCAGATAAAAAAAAGGGTTTTGGTAGTTAGTTCACGTCCGCAACCTTTTGTTTAACATTTCTATCACGCCCCAGTTAACATTTTTCTTTATTGTTCAACATATTTATAAACGCGTGAAGATATTTTGACTACTAAAAGTTAGTCTTTTTTTATTTTTTAATAAATAGCATTTCCATTATGGTTTGATCTTCATTTATTAATTTGCTGTCTTACTCGGTTGGTAACAATTGAAGTGCAAAATTCGTCAATAGTGTGAAAGACTGATTTTTACTTTGCTATATACGGCTACTGGTTAAATCGATGGGCTTTGTATTTATATCAGGTATGTGAACCTGAATTATTATTATAAGTAATAGGCACAAGCCCATTGAATATGCTCACTAAAAAAAAGTTACCCGGAACGCTCAACACGATATTTGACTTTTAATATCTTGTGGTACTAAATTGAATTTTGCTTTTCTCACCTGAAAATATTTTTCACGTAATTAGCAGTCTCTATCAAATTTATCATATTATTCCCATCAAGATCTCATAGTCCGTCTTGATTTTATGTACGAAATTTTGCGCGATGGAATATGCCCTCTTTCCAGATAATAATTTGTTTTATATTTAGCGCATACTATTATCTGTGTTTATCTATATTATTACAACTCTAACTTGCAGATGATTTGGTGGCCAATGAACACTTGGAACTGCTTGGCTACATTTCGGACGCTTATTTGTCTAGATTTGAACGTATTGCTTCAATTGTGAACCGTATTCTCACCGGTGCCATGGAAAGAAACAAATTTCATAACAAAATAGATCAGTTAATTCGGGATATGATAGATGAACTCGCCTGGATACAGGTTAGTTCTTTTAGTTATCTTAAATAGATACCTCAGATCTACTCATAAATACCATCTCTGTAAAGGGAAATTGAGGAATGTTTCTGAATTAAGGCACAAATTTTCATAGATTAATATCGATATAACAGAGTATTTCAAAGCAAATTTGACGTTAGTCTAATATTAACTAGTTTCTTATGTTTAGGAAGTTGTGTATTATATTTCGAAAATGTTAATGTTTAAAATAAAGTAAAAAGTAATGTCAAAAGTACATGATCTGCGTTTTGACTAAAAGAGTTTGAATTCCAGTTATTTTGATTCCTCAAATTGACATTATGCGGTGTGTATTTGATTTATTTTTCTCACCCTACTCTAAAATGTAAGCGTGACTTCAGTTACGTCATTTCAAATGGCGAGTACATACCAAAGCAATTCATTACACAATTCTTAGTTTGTACAGACAAATTTCTGTACTTTATGTGTCATGCTTTTATATCAAGTTCACAACCTTGATTACTGTAAATGTTAGTACAGCGTTTATAGTTTTCCAAATATTATGCATAGTTTACGACTGGACTGTTATTAGCACACTTTCCAGTGTGCTCTAAAAATGATCATAGAAATGTGAAACGCGCTTAACGTTGAATGGCAAATAATATGTGAATGGTGTTAATCTAAATCCCACAAATCTGATTCAAATACTAATTGTTACAAAACGCGTAATCAACGAATGCCGATTTCAGTTTTAGTTTTAATTGGACTGAATATTTACAAGAAGCAAAATTTCATTTAACTTTATATAACTTGTGTTTTAAAGAATCTGAAAGGCTAATTACTTTAAAATATCCTGCCGTGGTTTCTAACATAAATTGGTAGTGACGGAATCTTAATAAAGCTGCAGTTTTTCTCACTATATTTACTTCAGCCGAGATTATAAACAGATTTGTATATCTATGTTGGAGTATAACTATATGTTTCATGTTTATAGAGCCTTAAAGCATAAGTTTACTATACCGGATTAATGTTGTGTAGTAGTAATAATTCGATGCCAATTTAAATATTGATATGGCCGCGTATTACAAAAAATATTCTGATACGTTTAAAGCAAAAGTAATATATTAGCTAGTTGGATCATCTACGCCAACATTGTATTGATTTCCAAAAATACACAAACAAGATTGTCCTATTAGGTCAATTTTATCAAAGTTAAATTCTCCGTTTCATGAACTAGCTAAATGGGTAGTTCATTTTCTTGAACCATTACGTAAACTACTAGGTAATTATTCGGTTGCCGATTCGTTTGAGTTTATAAACAAAATTCAAGATATAAATTTGAACAACAAGTTTGAGGTATATTTTGATGTTACTTATTTGTTTACAAATGTTCCAATTGATGAAACCATTGCCATTATAGTCTAAGCGGTAGAACTAGAAATATTACTATCTCCAGTGCCCGGTTACACTCTACACAAGGTTATCTTATTATGCACTAAAGACGTACGGTTTCGTTTTAATGGAAGCATCTATAAACAGACTAACGGTGTGGCACTGGGGAGCCCCTTATCTCTAGCGTTGGCTGAGATTTTTCTAGGGCCTCTAGAGAACACATCATTAAGGAGTGACATAAGTAAATGTGCTCAATATATACGGTACGTGGATGAAAGTTTTGCCTTGTCTTTAAGAACAGGTCACAATCACGAACGTTACCTTAATGTTTCAACAAAGCACAAGAGAATGTCGGTTTCACCTCAGAGCACAAGAAAGATGATAGTCTGCCTTTCTTAGATGGAAAATTAAAGAAAGAAACAAATGGTAAATTAAATAGAACAATTTACCATAAACAAACGTGGTCTGCACAGTATTTGCATTACAGTGGTTTTGTGCCGTTTCAATATGATTTATCAACAGTTTTTGGCTGCTTTTCAAGAATTGACAGGTTGGTTAATCAAGATTCAAAAGAAAAAGAATATAATGAAGCAATTAACGATTTAATGTCTAATCGCTATCCTCGACTTTTAATTGAATCAATTATTAAAAGGGGAATTAAACAGAAACAGAAGTATTTCGGGCCAGAAAAGTAAACAGTATATCTGAACATCCCATTTAAGGATGCAGTTTCCCGAATGGCACAAAAGGAAGTTGAAGCGGTATTAACACGCACATTTAATGCAACTAAACTACGAGTGTTATTTAGGGTAACACACTTGCCTTTACCAGCAATCAAAGAGAAACAGCCGTTAATGTCGATATCAAATATTATTTACCAATATACATGCGCAAGTTGTCGATCAACTTACGTAGGCCGAGCGACCAGACGGTTAATTACTCGAAAGAGAGAACATTGCAACTTAAACGCCTGTTTTAAATCAAACAGTGAATACACCTCTGTAATTGCACAACACATCGTCGAAACATCGCACGTATGTTCTCGAGACGGAGCATTCAAAATAATTACTAAATGCAAAAACAAAAGGGAGCTAGCCACATACGAAGCCTTATGGATAAAAAAATTGCAGCCGGATTTATGCAAGCAGAAGAAGCCTGTTCAGGAATTGAACTTGAACTGGAGGTGACGCACGCAATTGATTGGTTCCCTCTTCTTCACACTCTTTCTATGTTTACATATTTCTATCTTGTTTTTCCTTCCAATTTATATATAAAAATATGTTCATTAGTAGATACTTGAGGAGATAATGAGAAAGAAGCCTTTCTTGTATCTGAAAAAAATTCTTTTTAGTTTTGAAAGTAGGAAGGGTACAATGAAAAGTAATATATTTTTTTATTTTTAAGTTTAATTATTTTCATTTTATTTTACGTTTGAGCATTATTCATATATTTTTATTGTCGAATTTTGGACGAAGTTTTATTTTATTAATGCTTTCAATCTACAGAATTCACGATAAAATATTGTAATGTATATAAGTTCGGTCAATATTTTCAACTTTATATTTTGGCATCCAATTTGAAGGATCAGCTGGACGAAAGTGCTCTCACTCAAATAAACAAACATTTAAACGATTTGCAATATGAATCGAATAAGAGAAATAAACTGAAAGCTGGCGAGAGTCATTCGGAATTTGGGTATTACAACTTCTACGATGAAGATGAAATAGAAAAACAGTTCAGAGCCACGGATCAAGAAGCTTATAGATTGGCGTATCGTAGATCCATGCTGACAAAAGAGTACTGTTTATCTGTGTATCAGGTGGAAAATACAAATACAGCAGGATTTGACGCCTGCGATGGTAAACGAGTCTCACTGTCACCATTATCATCGCCTACACCGTCTAGAAGTTTCACGAGACGTGGAATTTCTGTTGCAGGATTACGGTCAGAGGTGGCTGCAACAAAAAAACAACATTTGACAGGCGGTTTTGAGCAGAAGCACGCTGCTGTCAGCTATGCCTCAATTAGGTATGCAATTGGTTAATTGACATTTTTTGTAAATGTACAGAGCTAAGTTCGCGTCAAACTAGTTTCATTCTTCCGTTTCAAATCCATTAAGAAATGCATTATCTGTGAAATTCTTGTGAAAAATTTTGGCGCGATTTGGTGCAAATTCCAACAGGGAGATTTTTGCAAATTATTTTTGTAAAGAATCTGAAAACATTTGTATTCCTTACCTCAAAGTCATTGAATAGTAATAATTTTAGAATAAGCATCCAGAATTATATAAAATTACGTTTTCAACATTAGAATTACGTAGGTAATTACATTTCAAATATTGCAAATAGTCAAACTAATACTAATATTGCTAGTATTTATTCAAGAAACACGGATTCTCCCACTTAGATTTTCTTGTATTATTCTTCTTCTTCTTCTTCTTCTTCTTCTTATTAACACCTTACTATTATAAATATAAGCATTAGTTTGTCATAAAATTATAAGAATCATTATGACTAATATTAATATATCACAAATAAGCGTAATAATAATGCAACAGTTTCTGCTTCCGCTACAACTGCTTTTTATCTGAAAGATAATAATAATAATAATAATAATAATAATAATAATAATAATAATAATAATAATAATAATAATAATAATAATAATAGATAATAATATATAATAATATATATATACACACATAATATAATATAATAATAATAATAATAATTTTGTAATATTTGTATTTTTACTCTTGCATCTACCACTCGTACTACCGCGTTTAACATTACTGCTATCATTACTATTGCGATTGCTGGTAATATTATTAAAACTGCGAATAATTTTATCATTATATTGCAAAAAATTATATTAAAGTGGGATATTTGATCATATGTACATGAGCGACATCCGCGTGGTGAGGATAAAAATTACTTAAATCAAATTTACGAGCTTCATATGAAAAACAGTCCGATTCAATATGCATATTTCAGTGTAAGCTTAGCATTTTAGAATGCAGCAAATACATTTCTCTCATTGGACTGATTTTGTTCTTATTGAGAATTCTTCAAGCAATTTACTGAATGTTGCCGCCGATTGGACTCGTTACTGGGGCAATATTTACACCGGCGTCTGCGATTAAGTCCATTGCGCCACCTTATAACATACTACATACAATTTTTAATGACTCCGTAGTTAGAGTCAAAGATAGCGTAGCGAAAGTATCCCGGATCGAGCCCTGACTCTGGCAAGGTGATAGAAAGTATTTGAAACATTCCAAATAAGGACGCATTCGGTCTACTGAAACAATTGAACTTACTTTGTTCGACTATTCTTAGTTTACACTGTCCAATGTTTGGTTAATGTGGTCAAATATGCAACCCTGATTTCGGTAGTGAACGTGGTTTATTCTCGATTTCTGCCAAAATGCCACGCAATCTACAAAAAACTTGCAATTGTTACAATTTTCCAGAGCACCAGATTCCAAAGTAGAAGTGGCCAGTTACGAGTCCTATCCGCGGCAAATTCTGGCCAGCACATGACGAGTTCCCAATAAGGACGAAACTGATCTACTGGATGAATTGCCTTTCTACAAAATACAATTCTTAGTTTATACTGACATATGTAAGTAATTAATGGATCAGGTGTTTATATGAAGACCGCAACCTTGATTATAATAATTGTTATCACCACCCACGCAACCAATGTTCGTTTAATTATATAAATGTTCATTTCAATACCAGTTCCGCATGTAGTGTGGTTTCTGTTCAGTAATGACCGATTGGGAATGGTTAGTTGAAACTTTGGGTTTAAATGGATGCCATATGAGCTCCACCTAAAGAAAAAATAGACTAACCAAGTTACATTAGTTAGTATATAACTGAAAATTGTGTGCAGTGTAGTGTGGGGCAGGATGGCTCGGTGGTTTGAGCACCAGATTCCGAAGCAGACGTGCCCAGGTTCGAGTCCTGTCCGCGGCAAACTCTGGCCAGTACATGATGAAATCCCAATAAGGACGAAACCATTCTACTGGATGAATTGCCTTTTCTACACTGTAAAATTCTTAGTTTATACTAACATATGTAGTTAATTAATGAGTCAGGTGTTTATATCAAGACCGCAACCTTGATTATAATAATTGTCATCACCACCCGCACAACCAATGTTCGTTTAATTGTTACATTTGTCCGTGTTGCCAAACACTAATTATATATACAGATAAATTGAGATGCTATAAAGGCTCCACCTCTAGGATACGCTAAACAAAAAACTAGTTGACATATAACTGAAAATTGTGCGTAGTTCACAGAAGGATGGCGAGACGAATCTGCTTCTATTGGAGCCACACCCGCGGAAAAATTCCAAAAAGTACTTGACGCGTTTCCATTAAGGGAAAAACCAGTCTACTGGATGATTTACCTTTCCGAATTATAAAATGCTTATTTTGCACTGACAAGTGAATGTTAATAATAGGGAAAAGCATTTATATCAATATATATATATATATATATATATATATATATATATATATATATATATATATAATTAAATTTTATCTCCTGCAATACAACCATTTTTATTTTAACCATGTAATTGTTTAATTCAATACCACGTCTCCAGATAGCGTGGTATCTGTTCTTTAATGAAATGGTTTATTTTGAACTTAAGGGTTAAATATATGCTTCAATTAGGCTTCAATTAAAGGAGAGACTAACCAAGAAACAAAAGTTAGTGTATAACTGAAAGTTGTTTTTAATGTACGGCAGGGTGGCGCATTGGTTAAAACAACAGATTCGGAAGCAGACGTGCCTAGTCTTGAATCCTGTCCACGGCAAAATCCCGCTTTAAATAAATGATCTCTAGAATAAACATAGCTCATAAAAATTTTTTAGAACAAAAATTCTAGACAATAGGCTACGGGAAATTGCTAATATGAATCTGTCAAGCTAAGGAGTTATAGGTAATACAAGTTTAAAGAAGAATTATCAAGTGTCAGATGTATCGGATACAGCAAAGTTTATATTAAACAGATCTTGAAATAAACCTGCTTTTGGTAGTTAATATTAATGTTGTTATAAAAGTCGTTCAAAAAACAACTAAAACTAAGATATATCACTAACACATCCATTTTACATCATTGGGAATTCTGTTTAAACAGAATGAAGAAGATAAGGATTAGAATATATTTCGTTTGCAAAAAGCGTTATAAAATTTAAAGACCTTGCGGCAAAAATTATGTTAATATTTGTTTACATGTCAGGAAAATAATTGAATTATTTGTTTAATATGTGCAATCCATAACAGTTTAATGTAATTATGCAAGTATGTATTAGGTTTTGCGAACCTAGTAACAAATTAGTTCAGTTGTGACCAGAAGGATAAACCAAAGGCAGCATGAACGGAAAGTATAATCTCATTCACATTCGTTTCGTGCTTACTGGCGACTCATCAGTAGGAGCCGGTATTACGCCCTTTAACCACTATATATTTGGTAGAAGAATGTGGAATAATAGGACGGTACAATCTCCTAGACGAATGTGTAAACCTGTAATAGTGAAGCTAACATAATCTAAAGTCAACGACAATGCGACTTCAATGCTAACTCACAGTATATAATATATATACCGAGTCTGTAAAGGATACTAACACTATGGCTATTGTTTAATGTAATGTTTACCTGTGAAGCGGAAGCTGAAAATTTACAATAATGTCTAAATTGACAATTTGCAGTAAAACACAACAATTTATTTCAGACTACAAAGGCTGTATTTCTGTCTGAATAGATTAAAAATATTACTGCCATTATTTTTTGATGATATATAAATAACACTTTATAAATTAGTAGGAATAAATAATATGCTTGAAGAATTTAACTGCATTGATCACTATGTTCAGTTTACTTTCGATTACAAAAAAAATCAAGTCTAAATAAAGGTACCTGTCTATATTTATTAGTAACCTGAAATTTGCAATTAAACTTTCAGTTTATGGAAACAGAATATAATAAAATCACTGCTAGTTACCCAGCCATGGCAATATCCGCATCTCATTTAGTTAAATTGAATTAAAAACATCACGCTTTAGTCTTCACCTATAAATGATAGGAGTTTATGTTATATTGTGTCGCTGTTAAAAAAAATTGAGGTAAGTGCTGTTTTGTTTCGCAAACTCGATGCAAATATGTTTTGTACTACACGCACAAAACATGATTTCTTAACATGTCTTATAAAAAGTTAAAGTTATAAATATTTTTAAAGTAAGTCGAATGATTTTTCTTTAGATATAACTATTTAAAACAATCGCAGTATTCATTCAGATTTCTTTATATCTATAGACATGGAAAGGGTACTATGAATTTTATTATCGCTCGCATTCCAAAATAATCAATTTGATATTATATGTACATATATATATACATATATATATACATATATATATATATATATGTATATATGTTTATTATTTTCATAGTGGGATTTTGATGATATATATTTTCATTTTAAAATGAGCCTTGCATAAGGTGGCATATTCTATTCATCAATCACATCAATTTGGTTATTAGCTGAAACTCGTAAATTAATTTAAAAAATCTGTCGAGGCCAAGGATCGAATATGAGTACATTGACTTCATAATATTTCACTCACACCACTGCGCTATCTACGCCACAAAGTATTTGTACTATGCAGTATTATGTCAACGTATATTTTCGTTAGTCTTCCATTTAGGTGGAGTCAAATTGGCATCTCTTCGAACTAAATTACTAACTAATCATACATTTTTCAGTGTAAATTAAACAATGCATACGGTAGAAGAGCCAAGTCATCCAATAGACCGGTTTTGCAGTTTTTGAGAATTTGTCAAGTATCGTCAATAAATCTGCCGCAGAAAGGGCTCAAACCTGAGCTAGTAGTCTATTTTGAGTTTATGGTATTGCACAATGTCTAAGTCTTTTAATGAACAGAATTTTAATTTTTTTCTTATAGTTAGAAAAATACTTAATGCATACATACAAAGAAATTATTATTATTATTATTATTATTATTTTTGATAAACCCAAAGTTATGGTGAAGTTTATGTTAGCTAGATTTGTCTCTATATCAAAATAAAATCATATAAAATTATTGTGCGTTTTTAATATTCATATATTTTTTTTGAAATGCGAGCTGTAATAAAATTCATTGTATCCTTCCTGTGTGCAAAAACAAAAGAATTTTTATCAGATATAAGAAACGTTTCTTTCGCATTGTCTTCTCAAATATCTACTAATGAACATATCTTTATATATATATATATATATATATATATATATATATATATATATATATATATATATATATAAAGATATGTTCATTAGTAGATATTTGAGAAGACATGGCGAAAAAACGTTTCTTATATCTGATAAAATTCTTTTTGTTTTTGCACACAGGAAGGGTACAATGAATTCATATATTTGTTAATTTCAATGATTCGCCGTAGGTCCTAATATTTATGACATCATTCGATTAAAATTATGGAAGCTTAAGGTTTAATAGCGGAAAACCTATATATATATATATATATATGTCTATAAACAATCTTGCTTTATATTTTGCGTGCCTATTAACAAATCAGTTGAAATGTGACCAGAAGAGTAAACCAGATTCAGCATGAAAAGAAAGTATAATTTCATGCGCACAATCGTTAGGTGCTAACTAGCGACTCATCAGCATGAGCCGGTATTTCGTTCTGTACCCGCTATATATTTAGGTGAGATATATGGGACAACAAGACAGTACAATTTCCTATAAGAATGTGTATTGTAGCAGTAATGGAGTTAACTTTATAGAATTATTTTTAAAAGGCAACATCAAAGTCAATTCAGTATATATATATTATATGCCGAGCCTGTAAAGAATAAAAAATATGGTTTCCATGGTACCAACGCAATGGACGTCAAGGAATGCTAAAGTTCAACAAAATGTAGAATTACATTTACTTCGGAACAACTGCTTTCCAGCAAATCCATACATTCTGCCTTGATCGATATCAGTTATCACTTTTCGCGGTAATCATGACATCATTCAATTTAATATATAACAGTTAGATACATTTTGTTGCGGAGAACTAATATATATATATATATATATATATATATATATATATATATATATATATATATATATTATATATATATGCAATTATGTATGAGATGTTGCGCATCCAGTAACAAATTAGTTCAAATATGACCAGAAGTTAAAAACAAAGTTAGCAGAAACGAAAGAGGTTACCTCATATTTACTTTTGTTTAAAGTTTACTGGCAACTCATTTGTAGGAGATGGTATTACGCCATGTACCCAATATATAGTTGGCCATGGTATGCATGGCTGTTTGATACTACAATCTCCTATTAGAAGGTGTATTCCAGCAATTATGGGGTTACATTCGTAAAATGTTTTCGGCAATGTTACGTCAAATCAAATAACTTACATACAATGTATGCCCAGCTAAAAAAGAGTGGCAACACAATAGCTAACGAGATAGATTAAATATCAACAAAATTCAGAATTTCAGCCGATATTGACCAAATTTTACTTCACTCAATCCGTTCATACTGACTTAAATCGACATTATTTTTCATATGCCGTAAAAATCCTGCAAACAATTTCACGCACATATAGAAGCATTTGTTTCTTTGTGTGGAGAAATTATATACATGCAATTTTGTACAATATATTGCAAACCTAGTATCAAATTATTAAAATTCAACAAGAACATAATGTAATAAATCTTTAAATCAAGTTTGCGAGCTTGAAGGAAACACCAATCCCATTGTATTTAACCAGTCGTCGAACAACATAACAAAACTACCGCCAGCCGCAACGCACTGACGCGTTTCGACCTTCCATGATCATCATCAGAGTACGACGGCAAACTGACTATCGAGGATCAAACCGCATTGAATATATATGGAAATCAAATTTAGATATGCGGCTCTCACCTCTAGCAGTCTTGCATACATTGAACTTGACTGGAAATGTCGGCTGCACAATTTCTATGCAGTCACGAACATTAACTGTTTGCAGCTTTCGCCACATATTCATATATAGGCAATACAATTTAAACAATAATTGATTGCGCGGGTGGTGGTAACAATTCTTTAAATCAAGTTTGCGAGCTTGAAGTAAACACCAATCCCATTGTATTTAACCAGTCGTCGAACAACATAACAAAACTACCGCCAGCCGCAACGCACTGACGCGTTTCGACCTTCCATGATCATCATCAGAGTACGACGGCAAACTGACTATCGAGGATCAAACCGCATTGAATATATATGGAAATCAAAGTTAGACATGCGGCTCTCACCTCTAGCAGTCTCGCATACATTGAACTTGACTGGAAATGTCGGCTGCACAATTTCTATGCAGTCACGAACATTAACCGTTTGCAGCTTTCGCCACATATACATATATAGGCAATACAATTTAACAATAAACGATTGCGCGTGTGGTGCTAATAATGTCAGCATTAACATCTCATATGTTTACTGACGACACATCAACTGGAGCCGGTACTACGCTCCAGACACCATATTATGTTGATACACTTTAAATGCTAGATATATTTTATATATGAGTGGATTGGCAGTGTGGTCTTATTCACGAAAACTTTATATGATGCTAACTGCATTACTGAGTGCATTAACATTCCTGCAGGAGATTGTGCGTCAAACTGTCACAATTGCTGACGAAATATATAATGGATACAGGGCACAGTGCCGACAATTTCTGATCAGTAGTCAATAGATAAAAAAACGCATGTGTAAATGAGATTGTGCTTTTCGTTCATGTCAACTTTCGCAAATCGTTATTTTGTTAACTATTTTTTTTAATAGGTACGCAGAATATAATACACAATTGCAGATATACTGGTTCCCCTCAACAGAGAACAAACATACAATATGTGCCCTTTTGAATTCTGTTTTTAATTCATTCAATGAGTTATCCAGTATGGACTGGAGAGATTCAGTCGTTTTTGGTTTTTAACTTCCGTGGAATTAATTATGGTTTTAAAAATTACGTATTCTCATAAATGATACGCAAATATTTACAACCTTTGAGTAAAATACCATAAGGCTACTATAATTTAAATGGAGTACACACTACGTAGGTTTATGTTAAATTGTTCATTTTAGATTATCATCTACGCCTTTCTTCAATTCCATACAGAAGAATGGTGGCCAGCTGTCTTACTCGCACTCATTTGTGAAAATGAAGCATTTATGAGCTTTATTGAAATTTGCAAATAAAACAGTGGACTACCATCTGCCTAGAAAAGCAATGAAAGTATAATCAGCTTCACCCACTTATGATTTATTCTCATACCATGTATTCTTCAGATAGCCAAAGTTAATATCCGATAGTACTGGTGGTAGGGGGCTCCATATTGCTAAATCACCTAACTGTTTATAAATGCATCCGCTAAAACGAAATTCTGTATCTCTTGTGCATAACAAAACATTTAAACAATCATTGATTGTGCGGGGGGTGACATTAATTCCTAAAATCAAGTTTACAAGTTTGAAGTAAACACCTATCCCAGTGTATTGAACTAGTCTAACAACTTAACACAGTAAGTTTGTGTTTACTTCAAGCATAACAAATCAATTTTGCGTAGAATATGACCGCGGACCTGTGATGGTAGTATGCCTTGGCCTCCCATCTCAAATATGACATGAATAATTTCATTAATTTTAGTATCTCTGAACAAATGCGTCACATCTAAAAGTTATTATACAATTACTTTAAAATGTATGCCTTGAATTTTGTTAGCAAAGAAATGTACTATTAAACCAACCATTATTTAATAATTTACATAAAATTTATTTATGCGGACTATCCATTTAGTCAGTATAATGTTGATATTTGTCATACAGGAAACCCCGTTTTGTTATTGGTAGTCCGTATATAGTGGGCGTTGATGTTCAAATCGTCCAGAGAATATTACATCAGCATATCTTTTTTAATTGAATCCATATAGGTTTTATTTCTAATTGATGTATTTTTCAGACGTGAGAATCTAGTTTTTTACTCTCACGATAGTCCCCATTTTTTGGAAATAATCTGATTTAATCATTGTAACAACGCTTTTGCTTTCAATAGGACGTAATATAATGATGTCTGCCTAACTGATAATTTTGTTCAGCACATTTAAAATTAGATTTTCTAATGGATGAGGTTCTGCTGATTAAAACGAATTCATTCATGGGACTTGACCAAATTAGGAAGCCTTAAAGCAGTTATTATACTCAACACCTTTTGGCTTTCAGTTAGCCGTGCCTTTAAATAAAAGTTCTTATGCTGCCGATTGATAATAATTTCAGTCAAATATGTTCGATTTCTATTTGATAATGATTAAGCACACCTGTATCACCATCAATCGTTATCACGCTACCTAAACCTTTAAGTGTTACATCATATTTCTAGTTTACTTAATAGTCATGTTTTTTCTGATTTCTAAATAGATGACACTAATTTAAAAAATGAAATTCTTAAAATAAACTCGTTCATTTAGTACACCTGATAAACTTTTGATTTTGGAACACGGAATAATTACCACTAAATAAGAAATTAATTTCAATGTGTCCGAAATAATTTCTTTTTTTCTCTTCAAACGGGAACAGCTCCAGTAATCATTAAAAATCTTGCAATAGCAAAGATTCAATAAAAAAACTGGATGGAGAATGATTAAAACCTTCAATGCGGTTTGGCGTTTATTGTTTATAAAATAAACATTGGTTGCACAGACGGTGAAAATATATCAAGGTTACGATCTTGATGTAAATACAAGTCTCATTATACACATACATTTGTCAGTATAAACTAAGCATTTATAGTGTAGTAAAGGAATCTCGTCCAGTGAACCGGTTTCGTCCTTATTGGGAACTCTTCATGTACTCTCTAGAATTGGCCGCGGACAGGGCTCAAACCTGAGCATGTCTGTTTCTGAAACTGTTGCTCTAACCTATGAGCCACCCTGCCTAAAGTATTCCCAAGAAAGATGAAACCGGAAATCTGGATAAATTGCGTTCAGTTCATTATATAATGCTAAGTTAAAACTGAAAAACTTATTTACATAATGGCTTATGTTTACTATATTAAACAATCAGGTTTCCCAAAAGATTGGGTCCGCGGTTCACACAAGACTAAATTATGGATTAATCAGAAAACCCTTTCAAGTTTGTCTGTTTTAAGATTGAAACAGTAAGAAAGACGAAGCGGTGTTGCATTGAAGAATCAACATCTATATGGTTTGTGAACCTAGTAACAAATTAGTTCAGTTGTGACCAGAAGGATAAACGAAAGACAGCATGAACGAAAAGTATAATCTCATGCAAATTCGTTTCGTGCTTACTGGCGACTCATCAGTTGGAGCCGGTATTACGCCCTTTAACCACTATATATTTGGGTGAGGAATGTGGAATAATAGGGCGGTACGATCTTCTAGACGAATGTGTAAACCTGCAGTAGTGAATCTAACACTATATAAAGTCTCGACAATGCGACTTCAACGCTAACTCACTCTATATAATATATACCGAGTCTATAAAGGATACTAACAATATGGCTATTGTGTTAGTAACCGATACCAAAATTATAGTACCGAAAAGGTACATGTTACTAACACTGTGGTTTCCGAGTCGGTACATGATACCAACATGATGGATATCAATGTACCTATAGTTCACTGAAATTGAGAATTACAACTATTTGTGAACAGCTTTTTCTCCAGTAAATCGAGACACTCTAGCCTTGATCGATATCAGTTATCACATTTCGCGGTAAGCTTGACATCATTCAATTCAATATATAATTGTTAAATACTGTTTGTTGCGGAAAACTAATATATATGCAATTATGTATTAGGTGTTGCGAACCTAGTAACAAAAATCCAGTTGTGACCAGAAGGATAAACCAAAGACAGCATGAACAGAAAGTATAATCTCATGCACATTCGTTTCTTGCATACTGGCGACTCATCAGTAGGAGACAGTATTACGCACTTTAACAACTATATATTTGAATGAGGAATGTGGGATAATAGGGCGGAACATGAGATTATACTTTCCGTCATTAGTTTATCCTTCTGGTCACAACTGAACTAATTTGTTACTAGATTCGCAACGCCTAATACAAATTATATATATTATATATATTAGTTCTCCGCTACAAACAGTATTCAATAGTTATATATTGAATTTAATGATGTCGTGCTTACCGCGAAATGTGATAACTGATATCGATCTAGGCCAGAGTGTATGGATTTACTGGAGCAACAGCTGTTCAGAAATAGTTGTAATTCTCAATTTCGGTGTACTATAGCATACATTCATCATGTTAGTACTATTTACCGACTTGAAATCCGTAGTGTTAGTACCATGTACTTTTTGCGGCACTATAATGTTGGTATCGGTAACTAACACAATAGCCATAGTGTTAGTATCCTTTACAGACTTGGTATGTATATTATATAGAGTGAGTTAGAGTTGAAGTCGCATTGTCGAGACTTTATATAATGTTAGCTTTACTACTGCAGGTTTACACATTCGTCTAGGAGATTGTATCGTCCTATTATCCCACATTCCTCACCCAAATTTATAGTGGTTAAAGGGTGTATTACAGGCTCCTACTGATGAGTCGCCAGTAAGCACGAAACGAATGTGCATGAGATTATACTTTCAGTTCATGCTGCCTTTGGTTCATCCTTGTGGTCACAACTGAACTAATTTTTTACTAGGTTGGCAACACCTAATACATACGTTTATACATATTAGATCTCCGCAACAAACAGTATTTACCTGTTATTTAATGTAAATAATTTATTGCAAAAGTCATTTTTTTAGCAAAATAGCGGTTCGCGAATACCTACCAGCTGATTTAAATAAAAGGAAAGAAAAATACTCAAGATACCTAAAACTGAATATAAAACATTATGATATAAGGGAGTCGATTCCGAGTGACACAAATAATTGTGTTCTGAATAACTCGCAAATAGAAATCGATCAGATAGAAATAAATGCAGTCATATTAAGGGGCCGAAAGTATGTAATTCATCCTTGAGAAAACCGCTTTATTGATTTTGAAGTATCATGTAATTTTTGATTCGATCAAATAGCCCATTAAGAAAGAATTAATAATTGGATTCACAGAATTTGAAAGCTAATTTAGTTGATCATGCCTCATAACTGAAATCATTTAGTTGTGGAGAGAAAAAATGCTTTAATTACGCGAAAGCGTTTTTATAATTAACCAAAAAACTGAAAGCTTCTTCAGCGATGGCAGAAAAATCGTTCAACTGGAATGTAAATCAAAAGAATTTATCAAGTTTAAGCCGAATTAGAATTTAATATTTCGTGTTGAACCTATTTGTTGACATCAATAGCAGCGGTAAAAAATATTTATTTACTATACTGTTGTTTTTAAATTCTATGAAATGTTAAACATAAACAGCAAATTATGCAATATATTTATTACCTGTCCGAAAAAGGGACAGGAAATATTATCGACAATTTTTACCATTTCCGTTACAATTCATTGTTACTCGGTACACAATAGTAAATTTTTTATAATTGTAAAAAAGAATTATCCTAACAGATGATTCAACCTTGCAACAATTGTGTAATACTAATAATTTACTTCATTGAATTAGTAGCTTTGCATCATAAAGTGATTTTGTAATTTACAATCACTAGCTCAAAAGTACTATATAAAATTTAAAAAATTAAAAATATAATAATATTTACTAACAACAAGATAGTCGTAACGAAAGGGAAATATTACCCGTCACACAAAACGGATTTATAAATGAAAATATAACATATTGAACAGTTTTCGCATCCATGAATTACTGGTCTAATTCGTCAATCCACGGAGAAGTATTCTCATATTCATACTTCAAAATATCAGTATAAGGATATTTTTCTTTATTTCCTTGTAAAATAGATCATATACGGAGACTTTTCCATTCAGTTACCGATTAATGGATAATATTTCTAGTAAATTTTATAGAAAAAGGGCTGGCGCGGTAATTGCAGGATATCCTGATTTAATAAATTTGCACGGAGTCTTCTTATCCAAGTTCGTATAAAGGTCTCTTACCTTCATTTGGTAGAATATTTTTTAGCATAAAATATTTCTTCTAACCCGTAAAAATCGTAAATACTAAAGTGGTGTATAGTTCAGTTGTTGAAATTGAAATCAAACAGAAAGAGATGAAATAAGAAAATGAACAAAGATAAAGTAATTACGCAGTCCATTTAACGGAGAGCGGGGCTTGAACTGGAGGCAAATTTTGCGTAAATTCCAGAATATAAAGATAATAATATAATTTTAAACACGTGCATTGAATGAAAGTTTGTTGGGCATGTTATATAGGGTAGCGCATTTGCTTCGACGAGAAAATGACGAAAGGTCGTTTACAGGTAAATTATTATTCATCCAATAGCATAGGCAAACTATCAATCTAGTTACGCAGGCCAAGCGACCAGACGTACCATATATACACTGAAACTGCAGTGAAATGTAAACGCCTATACCGAATCGAATGATGAATGTACACTTATGATTGGGCAACATATTATGGCACCCTTCTAAATACATTGACCTGTTTTTTCATTTTATATATTCATCAAATCCAGAAAGAGAAACGTATTGTAAAACACCCCGGCTTCAAGTAAATGTTGTACGATGTTTACAAAGTATTTGGGTGCCAAGACGACTGAGAGGTAATACTGTTGGTGGCCCTTATTAGGACCGGAATTGCGTTCTCCGGCAATTGCCGAGAAATTAATATAGTGTAGCAGTGTCTAGAAGTACTCCTAGATACCTGAGACCGGCTCTGGTTGACTGGCTGGTGTTCCTTCTGTTGTGGCGTTGACATCAGCGGCGAGAGACTGTGTGAAGGCTGAGTATTGTCTCGTTGAAGATATGCGACAACACCGTGGTGACTGGCACATGTAGAGGCCCAATAAATAGATGCTGCTCCGTCTCACTAGTTGTACAGTGACAGCAAATTTTGCTTGTTTTTATTTGTGCCGCGTAACTTTAATTTGAATTTCATTTACGCAATATGTCAGCGAATTGTTCTTGAGCCGTTACATTTTTATCACGTTATCACATGATTTAAATATACTAAGTTCGACTAAATTTACTTTAGCACAAAAGATTTTCCAGGCACTGAAACTTAACTCGAGTTAACAAAAAAATGATGGGAAATTCTGCTATTTTAAAATTATCAATGTTCCGAATTTTGCGTTTGTTTTGTTTACCACTTGTATATCCGCAATTGTCTATCTCGATTATGGCTGCTGCCTAAAGTAAGACGGTTTCAAATCCGGAGATTATGGCTGCTCATCCCCTCGTTATCGATCGGACGAAGGCTACATAATTGCGAAAATTGACAGCAAAGCCAGCACTTTGCCTGGAGTAACGAAGTATATCGTTATCAATAGAAAAAAATAATATGCTGATGACAGCTTCAAGGCAGCAGACACTTAAACAGAAAACTAGAGCAAAATGTTTACCGTATCGGATAATACTATAGTGTTCAGAAATTGTTGTAATTCTCAATTTCGGTGAACTATAGCACAAATTGATATCCATCAGGTTGGTATCATGTACCGACTCGGAAACCATAGTGTTAGTACCATGTACATTTTCGGTACAATAATGTTGGTATCGGTTACTAACACAATAGCCATAGTGTTAGTATCCTTTACAGACTCGGTATATATATTATATAGTGTGAGTTAGCGTTGAAGTCGCATTATCGTAGACTTTATATGATGTTAGCTTCACTATTGCAGGTTTACACATTCGTCTAGGAGATTTTACCGTCCTATTATCCCACATTCTTCACCCAAATATATAGTGGTTAAAGGGCGTAATACCGGCTCCTACTGATGAGTCGCCAGTAAGCACGAAACGAATGTGCATGAGATTATACTTTCCGTTTATGCTGCCATTGGGTTATCCTTCTGGTCACAACTGAACTAATTTGTTACTAGGTTCGAAACACCTAATACATATTTGCATATATATTAGTTCTTCGCAAATTACAGTATTTGACTGTTATATATTAGGAATGGTTTTTCTTCCATGGATGTTATTTCAAAAACGTAATTATTTGTCTATGGAAAAAAATTTACATGCACGATTTATACTGAGGCAATTTTTTAAAAACTCATATACTATCAAAATTAACAAAAAAATTATACAAACAGGCAAAGCTGTCTTGAAAGAGGTCATCCACAATTTTGCAAATAGTAGACAATCACAAAATTGAGAGATCGTTTTGACAAAAGGATTTAACAAGACCAGCCGCAAAATCAAAATAGGGACAACAAAATAATAGGCATAATAAGCAATCTATTACAAAACCAATTTTGAAATAAATTATCCTGTTTTCAATTGAGAAATAAATGAAATTCCGTGCGGAAGTTTCTAAATTATGAATTATTTGTGTGTCAATGTGTCTGATAATTGTACAGAAAAAAATAAATAAAGGAACTCGAATAAGTTTGACTCGCTCTTGAGAGACACATCATATTATAAATTAGGATGTAATTAGGCGATTTCCACAAATTAATAACAGAAAATTTGTCAGTCTGTTTAAGCTATTGAGCAAAATCAAATCTTAAGACAAAAATATGAGTACAACAGCAAAAGAAAATCAATAGGCAATAAAATAGATCAGGTTCTGACCTTTCCTGAAATAGCATCTTTTGAATCTGGGACTATTTTGAATCAAATTAAGGATCTTGGATTGAGTAATAGATTAATACATGCTACATTTTTGTTCTAAAGACTATATTATGACACAGTATGGATTTTTTCGCACATTATTCCATATTTTCACATTACTTGTTAGGCTTTGTGTGCACAACTGTAATAAATTAGAGTTTTTGTTCGTATACTTACTTACGATAGCTAATTATTGTTTACCTCATTTGCGAATAATAATTTCGCAATCGTATTGAATTATTCTGATGAAGACTTTACTTTGATGCCAAAATAGATAAAATTATTTTTCTAATTTATAAGTAGTTATTATCGAATTGGCATGTTAATTTAACAAAATTTATTAAAATTCAGGAAATAGTGATCTAGATGAAAGAAATTGCTATTTGTCGGCTTCAGCTCCAGTAAAATATTGGGTTATTTATCAAGAATTTCTAAAAACCAAAAAATAAGTGGATGAAGTATTTGAGTATGGATATATATATATGTATATATATATATATATATATATATATATATATATATATATAGTGGTAGTACAAAGGACATTAAAAACACTTCACACGATCATAATACAAAATAACACGATAAAATCATATCTCCAACGTACGTACTTTCATGAAGGTTTGTGGTGACTAATTGTAAATTTAGGAGAAAATTTAAGCCAAAGAAAATGAAATAAAAATTACCTATGGTAGCAAATGCAATTCATCGGGTAGACCAGTTTTGTCCTTATTGGGAACTCATGAATTACTTTCGAGAATTGCAGCGACCTGGGTTCGAATTTGGGCACATTGCTTTGGAATCATGAAATTCTGCCAATTATATTGTGAGTTGCTAAACAGGTCGTAGGCAATGCTTGGTTTATACCTACAACAACTATATTTCAAATTTAATTGTATATCACTTATTCATGTGACATCATGCTTGTACATCAGGGACATATTTCGGCCAAATAGTTAAATTTGAGGTAAACAACGATCCTAAAAAAGACAAAAGGTTGTACACAACTGCAATTTGCATTCAGGGCAGGGTGGAGTTGGTATTGTAAATGGTTGCAAGTCTCCGGAGAAAGTGTGCGCCTGTTCCAGAATTGGACTTGGCAATTCAAGTTTGATCTTGACGCGTGCAATATATGGTAGACATAATATGTGGGCATATAATTCACGCGTTATAACATTGATCCACTACGTTCATATTAAACGAACTAAAATCAAGATATGACGTTAAGTTTTTGTAAAGATTTTTCCGTTATTTGAAAATATTTTTTTATTATTGAGCAAAGCCTGGCAGAAAGAACCCATGCATTTCTAAAAGAAAAAAAGGCTTATAGAATAGATAGTAGCTTCATAGACTCAACAAACGAAGCACTCTTTGACTGCGAGCGAATTCTCGTTTATCATTAGGGGTTTTGAGATTAAAAAATATATGAACGTACCACAAAATTTGAATTTTATTACATTGAAAATATTTTTTTTCATTATTGAGCAAAGCCTGGCTGAAAGAACCCATGCATTTCTAAAAGAAAAAAAGGCTTATAGGATAGATAGTAGCTTCATAGACTCAACAAACGAATCACTCTTTGACTGCCAGCGAATTCACGTTTATCATTAGGGGTTTTGAGATTAAAAAATATATGAACGTACCACAAAAGTTGAATTTTATTACATTGAAAATTTTTTTTTCATTATTGAACAAAGCCTGGCAGAAAGAACCCATATATTTCTAAAAGAAAAAAAGGCTTATAGGATAGATAGTAGCTTCATAGATTAAACAAACGAATCACTCTAAACCGCAGAAACACATTCTATTCTACCGCCTTGCTTAATCAATTTGAAACACGTTTGCTGTATTGTATTCACTTAAAAATTTATATTTTATTTCGCATTTTATAATTGCAGCAGTGTAAAAAAATTGAGCAACCCTGTTCCACCACATGAAATATTAATTTTATTCGTTTTGTTCAGTGTTTGTGTGTTCGTGTGAAGGATTGTTAAACCCATTAAATTTGAGTATGGTTATATCCTTTGTCTTTGGTCTGATTATTTCATGAAACAATATATTCTAATTTATGCGGTTAGATATGCGGTTTTGCAGACATGCTGAGCTCATTTTGTATAAAATCAATGAAGCTCTTTACAATATAGCGTAATTCTTAACCCAGGAAACAATTATATTCTTAATGTGGCGTTAAATATGATTTGAATAATATAATTAACTTCACTGAAGATCACTAAAATTGAAATTCTGAATAATTGTGCATAACGCATTGACTGCCACCGAATTCTCGTTTATCATTAGGGGTTTTGAGATTAAAAAAATATATGAACGTATCACAAAAGTTGAATTTTATTACATTGGAAATATTTTCAACAAGTTATCACTGATTTTCAATGCGGCTGAATAGTATGAATCTCTGGCTGTCTACCTAATTGAAAGAAAAACTGTTAGTGCAATATAGCACTTGATTTGTATGTTCTAGTTTGTTTACATTTCTTAAGTTTCTGTAGCATATTACACGTTTGTATTAATTACAGTCTGATAAAATATTAAAGATATAAACCGGACTTTATAAGCTTATTGTTATTTAACTGCTTTATTTTTTATAAAGTTAATTCGAAATAAATTGTGATAAACAGTAAAATTTAATAAAAACATTTTCTTACAATAACTACTCCTGTTCGAAACTTTTCTCTTAAGTCGGAATCGACCAATAATATTTTTGACTACAGTGAATTTATATGGCGCGCACATAAAATATTAGAGCGGGTGTTTAGGTGATCCCGAAATCCTGTATAATTATCTGGGTGCGGAAAATTTTGCTTGTTCTTATTCTCAAGCTCTGTATAATCTGTAAGAACATAAATAAGAAATCAATAATTATTTAATGATCATTTCACCTTTAAACATTTAGCATATTATCTGGATTCGAATACAACCATTGATTCCTTTAAATACATATTAAATATAATTTCATACAAACTTTAAAACATCATGCCTCAACTGCTTAGGATCCTAATGAATAAACGAAACATTTTTTAACATATTGCTATCCACGAGGGAAAAGCCGATTTCCACAAACGAAGTAAGAATATTTATTGCAGACACAGTCACTATTTTCTTTCTTTAATTAACGCAACATTCTAAAGGTTTAGTCGAAAAAGCTTAGATTATATAGACTGTCAGTTCTCTAGTAATTGCAACTCTAGTTTTGCAGTTTTATATAGTGTTCTTTTCATTATTTACGAATAAATTTCTGTTACACTTATTTTTTTGCAAGCAAAAAATACACCTAATTAAATAAGAGAAATGATCCGGAAAACACATTAGTGCTCGTAAATATATGCACGATATGCTTTT